>JAYXIM010047256.1:0-72667 GCA_037575425.1 Anastrepha fraterculus | reverse complement strand
TTGATTTCTGGGGCTAACAAAGTCGCAGCTCTCAAATTTGGTGGGTGTTCTTACCGGGTATTGTCCATTAGGAATCCAAGTGGTGAGATTTGAGATTGCCTTAAAAGCTGTTTGGAGGATGAAGTGAACTCATCTCAGCACCTTCTTTTAGCTGCCCTGCTCTCACCGGACGAATATTCGGATATCTGGGCTCTCACTTTTTTGCTACACCTGCGGATATATCAGGTTTAAACATAACGCATCTGGTGGGTTTCGTCAGCGGCTTGAGAAGATTAACGCAATGTAGTTTGTCACGGTTTGGTCATCAACTTCAAATACAAAGCATCGTCTTCCTTCTTCTCCTGTTCGGTTTTTTGTTTTGTTGAGTGGAGTGTTCTTTCTGTTCCTCTATTTTTCCTCTGTAGTTATCATAATGGATAATTTTGATTATTTTTCCAAGTGGGCCCTCGCTTGGACAGTCACTTATTTTACCTAACCTAACTTTGATTATATCTTTCCGAGTGCTTCTATATATCTATATATATATTTAAAGGAATTCGCAAGTAGTCTACGCACGCTAGTGTCTTCTATGGAAATAATGGGCACGCCTTGCCAAGCAAGTTCATCTGCCAAGCACTTTTCCTTTATGTATCTACGACAGAAGATGCAAGTGAGATATAGTCTGTTTTCTTTAGCTTTCTCAGCTCAAGATTATAATCAAATTAAACTCAGTCTAGAGTTCGGGCTGCAGCCTGGCTAAAAATGGATATATCTCATCCTAGTGATTATGTTTTCAGTTGCTTTACAGCCTCCATAATGTGAAAAACACATCAATGATTTTGAAACCCAAAAGCAAACTGCTTTCTACTCTACTCATATAAGTACAATCAAGCTTAAAGCTACCTAAATAAACGGATGTACTCCGTCCGTTTTTTCTTGTGTGGTATTCTTGTGTTACAGCTGCTTTTTGAAACCGATATTATAGCACAACGATCCGAGCTGATCGGCACAATGTTTGCAAGATTGATCTTAGGTTAAGACCACTACTAGAGGACTCTTTGAAATCTGTTAATGCCTCGATACAATCATGACAGTGCATGAGTATCGGTTTTCAGACTGGTGTAAGAATATAGCGCCAGTTGCTGGTATTTAGCGAACAATATTTGCCATGAGCGGCCATATCGTAGAAGTATTTTTTGAGATGGTGGTCTGTACTTTACTCTCTGCTTAGCTTTTTATCCAGAATAATGGCAAGAAATGTGGTTTTATTTGCGAAGCTTAAGAAGTTGCCATTTGGTTCTGGTGCGGTTGCCTATGGCATTTGATATCTCTTAAGAAATAGTTTAAGCTCTAATTTACTTCAGTTGCCTTTCAAGCCGCAACTAGTGAACTAAATAGAAAGGTATAATAATATTTATTTCGGCGATTCTAAACTCAGGTCGTCTGTTGAACCGGAGCTTTTCCGATTACTTCAGCCTCGGCATGTCTCGGTTGGTCTGCCACCACTTGATGCTTTCAAGGTTATCTGCAGGCTAAAACACAATGGGAACTGGTACAGCCCCTGTCCGGCATTGGAAATAGAGAAGGCATGGACTTCGATCCAACGATCCTCGCCATGCCCCTTGACTCCATGCCATCAAGAGTCGTGCTTGACAAGAGATACAGTGTGGTGCTGCCAGAGGCTCAATTGTGGTCAAACTCTGAAAATGAGCCGGGCAAACACTGCTTTCGCATTTTCACGGATGGCTCCACGACCTAGCACGACTCCGGCTCTGGTGTCTACGTGGAATCCAGTGGGATAAAACTGCACTTTGCTCTTGGAATGCATGCATCTGTGTTTCATGCGGAGGTGTATGCTGTTCAAGAAGCGATGAGCTTTGTTGTGGAAAACGGATGGAGGTATAGATATATATGTGTCTGCAGCGACAGCCAAGCTGCGCTCATGACCTTAGACAGCCCCCCATCAGGAGTAGTCGAGTTCTGTAAATTCAGGCTGAACTATGTCGGTAGACATAATAGCCTGATGCTAACATAGGTTCCGAGACACGTGGTAACGAGATCTCTGACTCTTTAGCCACTCCCTTCTGCAGCCATCAAAGCCACGCTCAGCCAACGGGTTACTCTAACCCACATGCGGACCTAGAAAGCTGAGAGAGGCTGCAGATAGGCAAAACTGAGGTTACCTATCATGTCCGACCGACAGTCGCAGTTCCTCCTGTCATTAAGTAGAAGGGACTGTGGGCAGCTGGTTGGGCTGATGACGGACCACTTTCAATGGGCGAAGCATATGGAAAAGGTAGGCATCTTAGACAATGCACTCTGTCCAGCTTGTGAAGAGGAGGATAAGACGGCGCACCACTTTCTGTGCGTCTGCCCCGCCTTCGCTCGAATCACGCTTGATATCTATGAGCACTGATGTGCTAAGAAGCGACCACCTTGGCTCCTTGGCACCACAAGACCTACTCAGCTTTCTTCGGAGGTCAGGTAGATTTAAAGAAAATTAAAAGGGAATCCAAGTGCACTACAATGGACTTAATTGTGTCTGAGTGCTGTACTCGCTAGTTGTCCCGCCAAAAAAAAAACAGAAAAAGAAAAAAATTCTAAGCTAAAAATTAATCGATTTGGCAACAAAAAAACAAAAACAATTAACAGTGAACCACCGAGAAAAAAGTAGTAATATTTACGAGCTTCTCAACTCGATCTCCTCCGGAAGACTCAAGCTTAATGTTAATTGACTTGGAGCAAATATTCGCTGTATGCATGGTAAAAAAACAAAAAAAACTGTTGCTTATTTAAAGCCACTAATATTCGCTCAATTCATCGCCGCTTCTTACAGCGCTGACTTTAAGCTGATGCTTAACTTCTATTACACCTGCAGCTGTTATTCTTTTCTAAAAAAATGTTGCTTTACATAAAAATATATTCACTTGCCTGCGGCTCATGCCCAACTACTTCCAGCAACTTCCTCTTCCGTTTACCTTTATTTATTTTTTTTTTTTCATAATTATAGTTATAACCGGTCATTCATAAAAGTGATAGTAGCCGTAGCCGGATGGCATTGTTGTATTTACATGCAAAGAAGTAAACGCAAGCTGACAGAAAATGTGTAGCAACACTTAATCGATTAACTAAGTGGGGCTTCCTTAGCCAGCAGCTGGAGATAGGGGAATTAGCAGTTTGTAATGAGTTTCTATTTCGATCAATTACGATTGAGCAAGTAATGGTTGATTATACCACTCACACTTCGGCTCAATAAGTCTGGAATACTTTTGATTTATTTAATTAATTTCTGCGTAATTGCTTTTAATTGATAGGAGAAAAACTATTTTTAACTTTCGTGAATGGTTTTAGGTTAATAATAGAAATAGTTTAAACAGAGCTAAAAGTAATTTATCATAAAATATGATAGAGATTCTTCCGATAGTTGGCTCTGAGTTACCTGATTCACCCGGATTTATGTAGGAGTTTATTTAGTCAAGGACAGTCATTTCAGCTGCATTAAAGAGACATTTGTAGGGAAATGTTTATGCTGCTACTACAACCAAATGATGGAAGAGGTTTTTTCTAATAGCGGTCGCTTTCGTCATCAGGCAATAGCGAACCTTTGAGTGTGGAAATATTTCTGCATGCAAAAAGCTTCTCGCCATTTCAAGCCGAAATAAAACTGTAAGTCAGCCCTTTTGTAGGTGAGCGTCAAATCGCGCACCACAAACTGGAGGAGAAGCTTAGCCAAACGTCTTTTCTTGTTTATTTTGTTTTTCGGAACAGACTGGCAAGTACAGCACTCAGACGACATGAAGTGCATTGTACTGCACTCGAATTTAGTGGAACTTCCTTTCAACCGCATCCGTATACTGCGATATTAGCATCATTTGGGTTCCTGGTCACCGGGACGTTATAGGAAACTGTTGCGTGAACGAGCTAACTGGACAGGAGGGACTCGGGGTGGTTTCGCGCAAAATGGAACGATTGGAGCTCCTTTGGAAACTTGTAGTATGCTCCTAGAAAGGTGTATCGCAAACGCTAGTACACAAGCGTGCAAAGTCGCGAGATCCTTCTGGTCACGGCTAGATCAAGAGCGAGCATTCGAGGGAGCTTCTAAGTCTAATAAAGGCGCAGGTGTCGAATTTCGTGGTTGAACTTTCTGGCCAATGTTAATTAGGTATCCACGAGGTGAGACTTGGTATTGATTGCTTCGAGTTCTTTCTGCAGCAGTTGACTGGAAGATGAGCGGGAATCATCTTAGCACTTCCTCCTTAGCTTTTTTTGATCTTGCCGGGCTGAGATTTAGACATCTTGGGTGGGTAGCTTAAAAATTTGTGTAATAGGGCTAAATCTTCTCAGAGCCAAATCTTTTCAAGAGAAAGGAACCACATTTACGTAACTTAGATGAATAATAGCTTCTGGTCCCATTGGCAAATCGACAGCTAACTAAGGCATCACCTAGTTTGTTATCCTAAATCTAAAAACCTCATACTGCGGTTACCATTTCAGCACCATTCCACCTTTCAGGTACATATAAAAGTTTCAACGTAAATCGCGGGATGAATTGAAATCCGTTTCTGAAATCGATAATTGTTTAGATAATTGGGGAAAAACATTGGCATGGAAATGCTTTGTTTGAGGGACTTACTTTGAAGATCGCTCACAGTGTTTCGACTATTAGCAACAGTCTTGGTAGCAGTTGTTAGAAGAACCCCGTTTAGCTTCGTCAGTTGTAAGTACAAAATTTCACATTATTTACTCATCTCCACGATTTGCATCCAATCTGCACCTCTTTAGCGCTGAAAAAATGATGATAGACTACCAGGTTGCGATCAAGTTCGGCTGGCACGGTAAGAGTTTCGCCGGATCATTTCACACATATTCAAACACTCGACCAATCTGTGTCTGTTTAGATGGCAACGAAGCAACGTTGACTTTTTTCGTATACCACCAACACAATCGCAATTTCTTCGTAAGCAATTCGCCTTCACAACCCCTGTTACGTCAGCCCATCAGCTGATTCCTTCAAATTTGCTGAGAGCCCGTTAACGGACTGATTTTAGCCAGACCTCTGAAATCTTTCCGCGATGTGTGAGAATTACTGGAGATTCTGGGTGACCTCCTTTATAGGTTTTTTTATGAAGCTTGTGAGTTCATAAGGTTGTTTAGCTGCTGGCCCAATGCAGGCTGACTGCTTTCTGTCTGGTATGACTAAACTGCTTTGGATTAAATGATTAAGTCTTTTCGCTAGGTAAGTCGTGGAGTCGCTCTTATGAAGGGAGTTCATAGATGCAATGCGGCTGAGCAGACCTCATTCTTGTGTATGCACTCAGCGTATGCTTTAAGTTTATCATTTCATAAGCCCATTGAGAGACGCAGCTATTTGCTCGGAAAATGAAATGAAAAACAAAAACTCAAGTTACTGTATAATTACAGGCGGAGGTTGCTTAAACCCTGGCCAATACAAATATTTATACACCAGAATGGTTTGAAGGCTTTTCCTAACGCAATTTTAATGGGAAATAACTTTGAGAGGAAAATGATTTTCGACTGATTTTGACTTTTTTCACCTAATTTCATACTATTGAATATCTGTGTGCGTATTAAATAAATAAAAATTCCAAAATTTATAAAAAAGTCATCTCAGCGCTCGTCATAGTGTCGAAAATTAATATATCGCCAATTTGTAGCTAAATATTGAATGCAAAATTTTCATTATCACGCTTTGCTAATGACCTTTCTACAGCTCCTTTTAACTTTTTGGTTTTTTCTACACTTTTATTATCTTCCTTAAGCTGCGATTTTCAATAGAAATCAACTAGCCAATCGCTGTAGGCGCCGTAACGGATAAATGGATAGCTGAAAAATAAGAAAAATCTATACGTAAATAAGAAAAAAAACGCATACCAGGCAAGTGGAAAAAAACCTCAGAATTTCAATAAAATACACCCACACAAAAATCGACAGGTAGACGCTAGTATTAGATACACCTTTCAATGTAATGCCAACCAGTTACAGGTTCAGTTAGAGTTGCGACTAAAATACCAAACAGCATGAGACACCAACAACAAGCCCACATTTCTACCAAGAGTACGCAAGAGGTTATACCAGTACAACTAAACAACTTGGCTGGTTTCGAGCCCAGCTTTGCGCATACACATACATACATACACACATACATATACATAAATACACAAAAACTTATACTCTGAGAGTTGCTGTTTCGCGGTTTATTTATACGTCAACAGTCAGTGGTTAAGAAAAAAGCTAAAACAAGTATTTTATACATTTCGTTTCCTTCCTTAATTTTTTTAAATTTTTTTCCTACAATTTTTTACACTAGAAACACACTCGCCTTGGAATCTGCAAAGTAATGCTTTGCGCTGAATTTCGTTTCTCTTCGGCTTATATTTTCTATTGTCTTTTTACCGTAGCTTATATTGCTGCCTTTGCTATTGCCAAACCTTTATTACCCTTAGTTTAGTAACTCACAGATTCCAAATCCAGCTACAACCACATTTTCAGCTCTATCTCAAAATAGCTCGAAAAAGCTGCAATGCATCTGCGCTAATGCCAATTTTCCGCTTAAAGCCGGCTAAATAAGCTGCTTTTCGATTCGACGTTCTACTCTGCACTACTCCATTCGCCACTCGCATTCATTGGCTTTGCTTACTGTATTTTTCATTGTACCGCCATGACTTTTGCTTATGTATAGGAACTCTACAGTTTCTTTTACAACAAAAATACATACCTTTCAATTGCAACTGAAAACTGGAAACTGAATTTTACAGGTGACCGCATACCAGACATACCAAATCAAATGGTCTAAAGGCGCCTTTATGCCGGCAAATAGCATAGCCTCTGAGGCATCAGGTGTCGAGTGGGGAACGAGCTTGCATACACACAATAATATGTATGTATGTATGTAAGTGCATTTCGAATTGCATAGAAACAGATCTTGGTATGTGTGTGTATGTTTGTAATTTTACTGTAGCTTCTTTTCTTTAATGCTGTGCAATATTTGGTGTTGGCGGTGAGACGATTTTTACTATCCTGGTGAAACTATCAAGTAAAGCTGTTTCTTTTTTTTTTTGGAAATGTAATTTGAATATAACAAATACAAATAAATTATATTACGAATTTTCATTGCTGTGAACGGGATTCCACAACTTTCGCTTTGGTTACATTGTTGCACTGTGTAAAGCTGGTGATCATTGACAAATGAGTAAATACAAATGTAGATGTGTAAGTGTACATCTTTAGGTGCTGGCTGAAGGCATCTTGAGCCGATTAATTTTTATTTGAAATACTAGCGAGGACTTGAAAATGTCTAGGAAAGCAGCTGATCCATGCCTATGCGAAATCGAGGCATAAATTAGAAAATGCATGCAATTTTTTCTGCTTTCTTATGAAGAACTAAAAGAAAAATGTTTAAAACTTAAAATAAAAAATTTGAGAAAAATTAAAACAAAAAATTTTAAAAAGGTAAGAAAATTATAAATTTGCATTCTTACGTTCTTTCATTACAAGTAAAAAGTAGTAAAAAATAAAACTAGAAATAAATACAAAAACAAAAATTAAAAAGAAATAAAAAAAAACATATTTAAATCTTAAAATAAAATAAAATAATAAGAAAAATTAAGAAAACAGTTTAAAGTACCAAAAAAAAAAAATTTAAAAAAACAATTCAAAAAAAAATTAAAGAGACATACAAAACAGTTGAAATCTTAAAATAATATAAAATTAAATAAATAAGAAAAATTAAAAGAAACTTCAAAAAAAGTCTTAAAATAAAATAGAATATTATATTAATAAAAAAATTAAAAAAACGAAAAAAATTTAAAAAAGTTATAAAAAATAAAAATAAAAACAAAACCAAAAATTAGAAAAATAAAAGAATGCTTGCATCTTAAAATAAAATAAAATAAGAAAAATTAAAAAAGAGATAGTTTAAAAAAGTAATAAAAAAGTAAAAATTAATATTGTACAAAAAAATATTGTACAAATTAAAAAGAAATAAAAGAAAAATGTTTAAATCTTAAAATTAAACATGTAAGAAAAATGAAAACAAAAAATTTAAAAATGTAAAAAAAAGAAACGTAAATTACAAGTAAAAAGTGGCGCCTAATTAGGGTGGCCTTATTAAAATTTTTTTTTATTTAAAAAAGTAATAAAAAAATACAAAAAAAAAACTAAAATTAAAAAGGAATAAAAATATTTTAAATCTGAAGATAAAAAATAAGAAAAATAAAAAAAAATTTTTAGTTCGTAAAATAAAATAAAATAAAATAAAATAATAATAAAATATGAGAAAAATAAAAATATTACAAATATAATTAACAACAAGTTTTAAAGAAAAAAATATCTTTAAACAAAATACAATAAAATAATATAAATTAAAATAAAACAAAATAAAATAAGAAAATATAAAAAACTATGTGAAAAAGTAATAAAAAAATAAAAATAGAAATAAATACAAAAACAAAAAATTAAAAAGAAATAAAATAAAGTAAAAAAAATTAAAAAGAAATAAAGAAGGCAAGTAAAAATTGGCGCCAAATTAAGGCGGCCCTATCGGCAGATTTATAATTTTTGCCAACGCCGTCGGACGTCAATCGTACTTGACACTTGTGAACTAGACAGCTGAAGTATGCAAACATACAAACAATGGAGCGCGTAAAGGCCGAAATAAGAATTTCCAAAAGCTAAAATTATTTCAGTTAATTATTGATTAAAATGTAAATTTAAATTTAATAATATTTAAATAATTGATTTAAAATTTCGCTTTATTTTAAAATAATAATTCGGAACCAAAATTAGATGATTAATTTTGCGCCACCTTAAGTTAAATTTAATAATTTTTATATAATTGATTTAAAGTTTTTTTTTATTTTAAGAAAGTTATTTGAAACCAAAATTGGAGGATTCATTTTGCGCCACCTTAAGTTAAATTTAATAATTTTTATATAACTGATTTAAATTTTATTTTATATTTTAAAAAAGTTATTTAAAAACAAAATTGGATGATTAATTCTGCGCCACCTTAAGTTAAATTTAATAATTTTTATATAACTGATTTAAATCTTTTTTATACATTAAAATATTTATTTAAAAACAAGCAAAATTGGATGATTAATTTTGCGCCACCTTGTATGTTACTTTTAATAAAGATTTAAATAAAAAAATATATGTATATAAAAACTTGACTCAAAATATTAATCAAATTCTCGTCATTAATCGGCATTAAGTTTTATTTTAAATCAATATATCAAAATTATAATGAAAAAAGGCCCTTGTCAAAATGAAATCTCCAGGATATGATTTAATAAATGGAAAATTTTTAAAAAAGTTACCTGAAACAGCATTGCAATTCATAAGAAATATATTCAATTGCATGTTAGAGACTAAATACTTCTCACGACTATGGAAAATTGCTCAAATTACCGCCATACCCAAACCAGGAAAAGATGCCACCAAAACTGCCTCATATCGACCCATCAGCCTATTGCCAATTCTTTCAAAAGTGTTTGAAAAAATATTGTTCGACCGACTAGAACCAATTTTGACAGCAAAAAAAGTGATACCAAGCCATCAATTCGGATTTAGACGGCAACACTCAACAGTCCAACAAATCCACAGGGTTACTAACAAAATACTTAACGATATGAATGACAAAAAATATTGTGTAGCTGTATACCTAGACATTGCAAAAGCCTTTGATAAAGTTTGGCATAAAGGACTTTTGCATAAGCTCAAACGAATCTTTCCACAAAACTACTTTGAACTTTTGAAGAGCTACATAACTGATCGAAAATTTTATATAAGATATGAAGACGAATATTCCGATATTCTACCAATGATAGCTGGAGTACCGCAAGGCAGTGTATTAGGTCCTCTCTTATATCTAATATACACCGCATATGTGCCAACTCCGACAACAGATAATACAATGATAGCAACGTTCGCGGATGATACAGTATTAATGGCATCAAACAATGACGAAAAACTGGCGACCTTTACACTTCAAAAATTAATAAACAATACAGTAAATTGGTTTGACGAATGGAGTATAGAAGTTAATAAAGACAAAACTATCCAAGTTATATATACAAACAAAAAGACATCAAAATATAATCTAACCTTAAAAAACAACAAAATAAAAATCTGCCCAGCAGCAAAATATCTTGGAATAACTATTGACGAAAAACTAACATGGAAGCAGCATATCATTAACAAAAGAAATCAAATCAAGAATAAGTACCGGCAATTAAGTTGGCTAATAGGACGAGCATCAAAACTATCACTGTATAATAAGAAAAGAAATAATATTTATCAAGTTCAAGGATAGAAGTTTCATTTTTACTTTCTTAAAAAAGTGTTTTCAAGTAGTCAAATCCCGCCAATCGCCATTTGTTCAAAGTGCTAATTTGCCCGATGCCTGAGGACAACATCTTCAACTTTTACTGCTCAATCGGCCATTTGATGTTTTTGGTCGCTAAAATGTAGTGTTTGCAACTGTTTGAAGTGATTTATTGTTTAGAGAAATATTACTCGTATATTAAGATGTTCTTATTTTCATATTTAACCAAAGTGCTTAAAATTCCTCATGAATCAAATTGTTGAATAGGTACGCCCAGATGGAGATCTAAAATCAGAAATATCTTAAAAATATTCAGTTCGGTGCTCGATTAGTGGTACCTCATTTAGCTGAGTACGTCATCACTGTTAGGCTTATTCGATTCGAGATGTGTACTTAACTCACATACATATCTATCTCACACTGGCTGATCCAGTCATGCCTTTCCAATTAAAGGGGAAATAACTCGCGGTAATATTAGCTAATGAGGCATAAGAGCAGCAGCCAATAAGGCCTATGATCTTATATTATAAAGGGTTGTATCTGCAGGTACCTGATTTTTCACATAGGCAGCTAGCAAACGTAGTCTTTTTAGAATTCATAGATTTTGTAATGTTTACGTTTGCATTAAACAAACTTTCAACCCAGAAGAAAATAAAGATATATCTTTTTCGAAGGAACTTTAAAAGGTATCAAATAAAATCAGAAGGTAAATACGATTATGATTTTTTCGGTATTTAAAAAAGAAGCGCATGGAAGCAAATAAAACAAACTTTTTAAGCAAATAAATTTTAAAAATAAGTGACTTCCGTTTGAAAGCAACTGTGTTCATTTATTTTCATATTATTCCGAAACAATGCGGCGCGAATAATTCGTAGTTTTCTTTATTCACCATCTGAATTTTTTTGAATTTTGACAATGCCTTCAAAGGGGTATTTTAATATATAAAATTTTGGTATTCTTTTCTTTGACAGAGTGTCAAATGTACTTTGAAATGACTTCTATACAGTTTATTGCTTTTAAGTCAATAAGCCTTACTTGGGCTCGCTCTAACTTTTTTTCAAGAATTGAATTGAGAATAAAATGCAATAATTCTGCATTTTCAGCAGCACTAATATTTTCACATCATTCTAGGACCTGCGTGGTGCATTTCTTTAATTTAGTAAATTACGATGGAAAATATTGGGGTGCGAAATTGCAATATAAGTAAATATTCCATTTTATAAAAAAAAACTTTACAACCCAAATATTTTTGTGTTTCTGCTTCAATCCAAACTTTAACTAGAACCCTTTTGCATAACTCCACAAAACCTAACAGCAAAGTCGTGTAAGCAAACATTCTAGAGCGCACGCGCCTGAAACTAAAACAAACAAGTCTAGTCAAGCAGCTGCGTTGAACCCATAAAAAACCACAAATTATTCTTTTCAAACAAAAAAAATAAAATAAAAATCCAGCAAGATCATGCAAACCCTCAACGACAAAAAGCAAATACGAGTAAGTAAGCAAATAAAATTTACAGCCTACAAGTACAAGTAGAGGTTCGTAGCAGCAACAGACGCAGCGCAGTTGATGGAAGTGGTAAAAGTGCAGCATGGCATCTAACAACAACCACTAGATTGCTACTGCATGACCGCCACAACCGCCGACGCCACTGCATCATGAAAAAGTATGTCAGACAATCACTTTGCCGTCGTCAACTTGTGCGCATGCGCGTCTACTAATAGAATGTGCGCCTTCGAGGTGCTATACAGGAATGTTGCTTTGCACACAGCCACATATAAATATGCATTTCCATGCATACTCGTACTTGTACAACTACTCGTGAGCGACTGTTTAGCGTTGAGTGGTGAGTGTCTGTGGGAGCAGGTTCTAACCGCTTGTCGTTGTCATTAACCGCAATTCTTGTACTACCATTGACATTACATACAAGGAGTGCTAAAAATACGCCGTAAAATGAACGTAAAAATAATAACAATAATAACAACACACATGCCGATGGGCTACCGGTAAAGTGCATACGATGAAAAGCAGTAAACAAACAACTTGCAGTTTTTCAATTAACGCTCGAAGGCAAGTTTGTTGCTGCAGTCTTTTGTTTGTTAGGTCAAATTTCATGTGGGAGCTATTGATTGGGGGAAAAATAGGGAAGAAATTAGTGACAAAAACAGTTAAATGCAATTATATAATTTTGCAACTTTTTGAAATTCGTACTACTTCCGAAACTAATATTTTAACGATTTTAGTGAAATTTTAATTTGCAAAAATTTTAAAAGTTCTAAATTTTTTTGCTAATTCCTTTATATTAGAATGGCTGACACATAACTGTGTGATTTTCTAAATTTTTTGTTTTTTAAATTTTTAAACATTGTTTTTTCAAAAGTTTTACATACAAATAAATAAAAATTTACAAAGTTTATGAAATTTGAATTCCTTTTAAAATTACAATTAAATGAAATTTACAATTTTTTCTTAATTCGTTTAAGCACCTTAATTTTTTTTTAATTTCGAATTTCTTTGAAATTAAATTTTTAATGAAATTTTAGTTGTTAAGTTGTTGAATATATAAATATAATTGAAAAAAAGATATTTATTTTTAGTTCCCTTTTCAACTAAACTTTAATGAAATTTCAAGTTTTACAAAATTTTAACACAATTTTCCTTTTTTTATTCGTTGCTGTTTTTGTGTTTACAAGTTTGATAATTGGAGTTTTTTTAACGAGATTCCTATTTAAAGTAAATTTCTATGAAAAATTAAGTTTGATACATTTTCCACTTCAATTATTTTTTTAAGTATGTTAGTCATAGGTTAACACTTCGTTAGTCAGAAAGTTTTCGTTAAGAAAAAATATTATTAAATTTTTTTAATTTGAGTTCCTTTTTAAACTAAACTTTAAGCGCAGTTTAAACTTTTTTAAAATTCGTTAAAATGAGAGAATGAGAGAGAGAGAGAGAAATAATATATATTTAAATAAATTCACAACATTTGCAGAGAATACAAATAGACAAAATTTACAAAAAAACGGAGAAGGGTCGAAAAACGGTGTAGGTAAGCGACGGACACAAACCGTGGCAACAGCGCGCACAACTCCGAACGTGCGCAACGACACAAATTACCGCAAGGCAATACCAATAAATCCGACGCCGGAATGGATAGCACTTTATAGTACGCACAAGCACTAGCCAGGAAACGGAGATAAGCGCCAAAAAGTAGACACCAAAAAAAAAAAACGGCAAAAAAATTGGGACCAAAAAACGCCCCAAACAGTAGGCACCAAGGAAATATAACGCCAAAAAGTAGGCACGAAAAATATATTTCCTACAAGTTTGCACCCACAAACAAGCGCCAAACAAAAAGTAGGCAGTGTTATTTCTCACTAGAAATAAGCAACCACAAGGAAAAACTCAGGAAAAATAGCTTAAAGTGTATCTAAGATATATATAAGTATAGCTCTCTCTCTCCTTTTCCTCTACGTTATATCTCTTTTCTCTCTCGCGGAACGAAAATATCCAAAACGTTGCATGGCCTTGAAATTTTACTCTCCATTCTCGCTCGTCCATCGGTGCCTAAGAAGTTTCACTTCAAAAATAATTTTGTGCATTTAGTTTGGATTCCCTTCTCAACCAAACTCTAATGAAATTCTAAGTTTTACAAAATCTAAACACAATTTTGCATCCTTCAAAATTCGTTGCATCTTTTGCATTCAAAGGTTTGACACACAATTTAATTTGTTTTTTAACCAGATTCCTTTTTAAATGGAACGTGAAATAAAATTTTAAGTTTCATATACTTTTCACCAAAAACAATTTTTTTTCTAAATATTGGGTTGGCAACTAAGTAGTTGTGGATTTTTTTTTAGAAAATTAAAGTCAATTTTTTATAGAACTAAATAACTTTATTATGTAATGTATTGCCAATTTTTATCAATGACCTTTTGCCATATTTCAGGCAGTATCATAATTCCACGTTCATAAAACTTCTTTTTTCTTTTGAGTCTTTGAGCTGTTTTTTTACCGAAAGTTTGAAAAACAGCGGTCGCCTCATCTTTTCAGAGGTACAACACTGTCTATAACTCAGCGAGACGGCAACTGGCTTAACTAAGTATCTGTCGCACTGAGTTGGCATTTCACTGACGCAGCTTTGTATCTCGCAGTAATCTGCTACAGCCATAACTTCTATACCTTTGACTATTTTTGCTGTCTAAAATTTTCAATAAAAAACATTGATTGGCCTTGAGCTCGCTTATATTGCAAACTTTTAAAATTATATAAAAAATTAAAATAAAATAAAAATTTTGCATATAAAAAATATCAATTTGGATTTTTTTTTAAATGTACGTTTATTCATTTCTTATTTAGACTGAATGCTTTATTACACAGAATCTAAAATATTAATTTGTGTATTTGACCTTTTTTAGGTTTATTTTTTAATTTAAATTCATCTCCCATTAAAAGCTCATTCCTTTTCTATTTCAGTGCCACCACGGGTTTAACTAAAACTCAACTACACCAAGAAAAAGTTCAACACACACCCTTGACGTCCAGTGAGTGCCAAGCTTAGCTTAGCCAATGCACAAACCCGCGCAGAAAGCCAAACAATTCAACAATTTAATGCACCAAATTCACCACGACGGCTTCCACACGCACAACGATTCAGCACACATTCAGCAATAGCAAACACGCCGTCAGCTTATAATCAGCAAGCGTTCAGCTACAACACAACTGCAATATGGCGACGACTAACACTGGCGCAACGATAACGAGCACAACGACAACAACAACCATAACAACACCGGGTATTGATGACGACTATGTGACCGTTGTTGAAGTGGACGATCCCGCATCCAAAGACACAAACCCCAGGCAGCTAGTCAAGCAAAGACAGAGCTCAGTTGAAGAAGACTCTTCGTATATAACTGTGCTAACGATCAACAATCAAACTCAAGTTCATAGAAACAGTAGCGGCTATAATAAAAGTGAAGGAAATGACAGTGTTGTTGCTGAAGAAAATATGAACAGTAGCGACACAAACGGTTTGGTGATCGCCACAGAGGCGGAAGTGGAATCAGAAACTGAACTGTTGGTGGTGCACCGCCAGCCAGGTGAACGTTTAGGCTTCGGTTTGAAGTTCCAAGGCGGCACACGCAGCGCCGAAAAGGTGCACAAACTTTACATACAATCCTGCGCCGCCGATAGTCCAGCCTCCAAAGTGCGCGCCAGTTGGGGTGCGCTGCGCGAGGGCGATGAAATCGTCAGCATTGATGGGCAACGCGTTTGTGAATTGACGCGCATCGAATGCGTGCGCTGTTTGAAAGACAACGTGGCTATACGGCTGCAGGTGCGCAACGGCCATGGTCGCAAGCCAGAGGCAGAGGAGGAAGTGCTACTGCTGGCAGGTAGCACCACTGTGGATGTTGTCAATGGTGGCGTGACGGGGATGCGTGTATTGAGCAATGACGCAGGCGGTACAGCTGTGATTATGAGCAATGGCCAAATGAAGGGCAGTCCACCGCCACCACCGCCTGTGCCGCCGCGTAAGCTGGTGAAGCGTAAGTCTTTGAATGGCGAAAGTAAAGTGGCGGTGCCTGCGGCGGCTGCCAACAGTGCTGCTGGTGCAACGCCAGGGATTACAGTAACCGCAACCAGCGCGCCGCAGAGCAGCGAGGTGGATAAGCCTTTTACGCCGCCACCAGATGCAGAGTATTACATAAATCTCTTCGCCGATGGTCAATCGTTGAAGACAGAGTCCGAATCGGATGACACTGCAAGCACAATTTCGACAGTGATTGATAAATTCTCCATGAGCTCTAACTATTCGTCCGAATCGGACTTGTCCAGCTACACGTCGCTGACAAATGGGCAGAATGTGATTAATAAATCAGAGTTGGCGAAGGTACTCAAGCCGTTTACAATGCTGGAGCAAGAGTTTAATGTGAATGTGAATGGCAATGCGGCAGTGCAGCTGGAAGAGTGTCTAAAAAAAGCTGTAGAGTCAACGGGGGATGTGATGCCAGATTTGTTAGCGGGCACAATGACAGCGACACAGGTGAAGAAACCCGCTACATATATACCAGGTAACAATT
Organism: Anastrepha fraterculus; assembly: GCA_037575425.1. Classification (NCBI taxonomy): domain Eukaryota; kingdom Metazoa; phylum Arthropoda; class Insecta; order Diptera; family Tephritidae; genus Anastrepha; species Anastrepha fraterculus. The sequence continues at coordinate 56,265 of JAYXIM010047256.1, read as the reverse complement.
ACGAGAATGTCGAATTCAAAACAGAAAAGGTGAACACCTACGAGAATGTGGAACTGAAGTCACAATCACAAGGTGCGCCGTTTTTAGTATTGCCGACACCGAAACCACGACAAGTTGTTGGTGCCGCAAGTGGATCGCCGTTAGTTGAGCCCAAGAAACGTTCAATTATACCAACGCCACGTAAGATTGCCACGCCTACCAAGCTACCCATACAGGTTGCACCGCCCACAGTGCCAAGCGAAGCAATACACGCAAAGACTTTGACAAAAACACCAACCACACCTACTGCGTCTTCAGCACCCACTGCGCCTTCTACACCCACCACACCTATTACTCCGACGAATCAGCCAGTAACGCCCGCGAATACACCAACTACACCCTCACACGAGCCCACGCAAAGTGCTAAAGAATTCATCACGAAGATACCAAAAGCCATTGCGTCGGTGTTTGGCCCAAATTCACAACGTTCATTCGAGCGCGCCAGGACTGAGGGCGAGATCAAGCTCAGCAAGCAAACCCCTGAGTTGTCGTCCTCCATCAGACAACAGACCGCCATGTTTCTGGATAAGGAATGCCACAGTTCTACGGATAGTGTTGTAAGTGTGACACGTAAGCCCACTACAGAGAAATCAAAACCCGCGGAAGCAAACAAGTTGTCGCCACCCAAATCACGCATTCCCGTTGTGCTCTCACCAAAACGCTCATTTGAATTAGACGGCTCCATGGAGCGCAAACTCACCGGTAATTCTTCCAATATACCACGCTTTTTAACGCACAAACAAAAGTCCGAAACGGATCTGAAGCTCGGATTCTATCGCAGCAAGTCGAAAGAGTCTAGCCCACCGATGAGTCTTAAAATGCCGCTGCAACGTACAAATTCAGCCGAATCGAAACTAAAGAGTCCCGAACGCACACTCATACCCGTTTTTAGTGGTCAGTCTGTATCCGCAGAAGCCATACTGGCCTCAACCACGCCCACTAAAGTGAAAGGCCCCAAACCGAAACCACCAGAGCGTATACAATCGTTGGGCAAATCACCTACGCATATTCCCAAATTGCAAACATCAACAGTAGGTGGCTCTGTTACGGTGGCAGTGACGGACCGCAACGCTACAGCGCACACGACGCCACCAACATCACGCAGCAATACACCCACAATGCAAACATTCAAACAACAGTCGCCGACCGCAAGCGCCTCACCCAATCGTGAAATACGTTTTAAGATACAAACTTATGAGAGTAAGACACAAGAGCCACGTACACCCTTCACGGATGTTAACGATAATGAAGATGACAAAATGCCCAGTCTCTTTGATTTGGTACGCAAGCACAGTCCGAGTGCGGAACGCAAAGAAGAAACGTCAGCCGTAACCACGACATTGTCCACATTTAAGTCGCCCACCGGCCAGCAGCAAGCACAACATTTGGAGAGTAATGTTGATGAAGAAGACACGCCACCAGCTGTGGTAGGTAAATGCATCAAAGTGAGTGATTCACAACCTACTTACTACTCAAGCTCAAGTGATGATGATGAAGACGAAAACAGTGCATTGCGTAATGAGACTGAACGCGATTATGATTGTGAGGATGGTGAGAAGTTGGGACCGCCAGAGCTGATAAATGGTCCAGGACCATCGGAGGCATACTTCAATCTCTACTGGCATTCGAATATGTTGCCAACCATTGGCGAAGTGGAGGAAGAATTATCGTCGCTGGAGCCACAATCCCTGCCGAATGGGTAAGCTAGAATATATATCCAATAGGGAAAATAAAATGTACTCAGTCAAATATTTTAGGCTATTCATTTATGCTTATGATGAGTAGATAGTTTGAGTAGTTATTTCAATAATTTTGTAAAATTACAAAACTTAAAGGAAGAAAAATTATCTACCGCCATGTACTGCTATTGATGTGGTGGAGGCGAGAAACGGGATAGAGAACTGCTTCAGGCTATCCTCGAGAGGCACACTAAGAAACGATAAGCGCATAGCCACCAGACCCGGACATTTACAAATGAAGTGTTCAAAAGTATCTTTCTCTGTCCCCACGACTTCTGCAACACGGAATCCCAAACTTCTCCGCATAAGTTCCGGTCAACCAGTGACCATCGCTATATGTTTGGAGATTTAATGGCGTGGGATCCCTAGCGCCCTGCTTCTGTAGTACTGAAGCCAAAGTGTTTTTGAGATAGCACACGATAAGAAAGAACTCCATCTGTCTTGCGCTTTTTTGAGAAAAAAATTGCGCAGTTTCCCTTGAACAATGATCAAGGGGACACCGTTCACAGAGATGGAGACAACTGAAATCGGTTCCCCCGAGCCTTTCCGGGCAAGCTCATTGTCAATTTCATTTCCCTCTATGTTCCTATGCCCCGGAACCCAGATAAGAGAAATGTTTCCTGCTGGTTCGAGATATTTGATCTCCTCCTTACGGAGAATGACCATAAGAGAGCTGCAACATGGCGACGACAAGGCCTTGATCGCAGCATGACTATCGCTAAAGATATTTATGTCTCTTTTCCTACAAAGATCCTTAAGCATTTTGCATGCCTGCAGGGTAGCGAAAACCTGTGCTTGAAAAATGCTACTAGTTTTCAGCAGTTTAAAGGGGATTGACATGTTTGCTCAACCCCGCTCCAAATCCAAATTCCATCTTGGGCTCGTCGGTGAAAACTGAGGTACCTATGTCCGTGCAGATTCTCTTCTCCTTCCAATATAGCCTGCTTGGAAAGATAGCTCTAGCACAACCCTCAAAACCCTGTGTGTGGATGGAGAGATCGGTACGAAGTGCAGAAAAAGAAGGAAAAATCTGCCTCAAAATAATACCAGGAAATTGCCTCTAGAGGCCAACTTGCTTCAACCTAATAGCGCTCTGAGCGGCAATGGATTGAGCTTGAAGATTAACAGGAAGTAAATGCAGAATACGGTAAAGGCGGCAGTGGGTCATGTTTTACACGCCCCAGTGATGCATTTAGTGGTGTTATAGCCCCTCCGAAGAGCTACCCACCAAACTAGGCAACCATATGACGAAATTGACAGAACCACTAAGTTGTCCATCCAGAGTGCGGCACGTAGCTTAAGAACCGATTTTTCGCCGAATATAGATTTATAGGAGCAGAAAGCTATACGGGTCTTTCTAACTCGATTTTCGATATATGGCTTCCAGTGGAGATTGGGGTCAAGTATTACACGAAAATACTTGACTTTCGACGAGTGCTTAAGAAACTGGTTATTTAATCTAGGAAGTCTAAAGGGTGAAAATTGTATTTTCTCGCGAATAGCATCAGCTCCGTTCTTTCAGAGTTGGCTTTAAGATCGCAACTGGCAGCCCATCGACTGCGTGAAGCCAATGCTCCTTTTAAACTTTCAGCCGTGACTGACGGGAACTACCCTAAAATCCTTAAATGGTACAAGGCACAAATTTAAAACTCACTTCGACGTGAGCAATCTACTCCTTTGGGAGTAACCATCTAATCGGGCATAACCTATGCAAGTTCACCAGAGCTTTATTAACCGCACCTGATGTTGTTTTAATGCTGTACTTTGTAGTCTCATTTAGATACCAGGTGGCACAAAATTAATCACTCTATTGGAGGATTTATAATTATTGCTAATGGCGTTGTACGTCAATCAAATTTGATACTTGCGAACGAGGCAGCTGTAGGATACAAACAGACAAGCAATGGTCAAAGTGAGGATTTCTATCACTCAAAATCCACGAATTATAAAAAAAAGCAACGATTATAACTTTTAGTAGAAACCCTTGCTAACCCACGCTGCTTTTCGAAGTTAGTCGGTGAACGTAGGACAAAACTGAACAGTGTTGCAAAACACAACAAAGTTAGTCTTATTTGGGTGCCTGGAAATTGTGGTATTACATGTAACGAGTTAGCTGATAAACTGGCTAATGAAGGCTCTGTAAGTATGCCACTAGACCCAGAACCCTTTCTAGGTGTCAGTTCTGTATCGATTCTACTATGGATTGACGACTTCATGAGGTCTACCCATAGAGATGTTTGGTCTGGGTTGGTGTATAATCACAGGGCACAACGCCTGTGGTCATATATGGCTGCCATGGGGGTCACCGATACCCCGATATGCCTATCCTGTCTTGAGGATGACGACACTGCAGAGCATTTTCTTTGAAGCTGTCCGGCGTTTTCCAGAATCTGACTTAAGATATTGGATTGCGATATACTGAGTATGGATAAAGTTCATACTCTTCCTCTTGCGGATCTCTTAAGATTCATCAATGAATCCAAGAGATTTGTGAAAGAGTGGCCTCAAACTAATTTTTCCGTCTTATCACCCAATTTTTATCTTTCGTGTAATACAATGGTATCTTTACTGAGTGCTTGGACAGTTGTCCAAACCCCCACAAATCTAATCTAATCTAACCTCCTCTAGGGCACGACATCCTTCGGCAACCCTAATCTGTTGTTAAATGATGGATTTATGCTAAACAGATATTACGAAATGACTTTTTCAGGCAACTTGAGCTTGAGTATTGACGCTTAACCAGACATTGAGCAACCGGCGCTAAGATTTCTTAACTAAAAAAGCGCTGAAAGCAATAGTATCTGGAACGCTTGGCATGGAGTTCTAGCTAAATAGTGCTAGAGTTAGAGTTCGATGCTTGAAACTTGCTGCCGTTACTTGCGTCCAACTTCCTTCTTCACTGCCTTTTGATGCTTTCAACCCCACTTTAATGGATTTCCATAATTCTTGGTTCTTTACTCTGTTGAACTCTGCATGCGTCACACACTTTTAGGCGCCCTCAACCGATAGCATTTAAATGCTAGACGCTCAGCGATCATTCCGCTAACAAAACTCTTTGCGCACTCTGCCATACTCTGGGTATCATAGCAAACCCCATTAATGACAGCGCAATCACTAAACAAAATGCAAGATAAGAATAGCTGCCTGAATGTGTGAGATAAGTTAGTGGCAAAAACAAAACAACAAAAAATATGAAAAAAGCAGCACAGTGAAATGAATAATATGAATGTCAAACAAACAAAAAACCAAAACAAAATATAAATTATGCATACAAATAAGTGTTTATGTGTGTGTGTATGCACGAATGTGTGAAGTAAATACTCATAAAAAATGCCGGCGCATTGCAAATGGGCGATGAAAATTGGCCGAAATGGAGAGCAGGGGCCAAAATAATACGTAATCTAGAACAGAGAAACCTGTGGGCGGAGGGTTGAGGGTTGGAGTAAGAGTTGTGTTAGAGTCAGTATGTAGTTGATGGTCGAAACAGAACCAGTAATAATGATAAGCGCCAGTAGGCAATGGGAAAGAGCAGTTGCTTGGAGAAGTGCAGAGTTGAGTAGAGGGTATGTAGATAGTTAGTTGGTATGGTTAGCAGGGTAGGCGTAGCGTCAGGGGGCAGCAGCGTATGTGAAGACCCAGCGGCTCACTTTGCGCCGACTTGCTGCCTTCACGCTCTGCATTGTAGGTAAAAGTAATTAGTACAAGTTTTAATTTGGCACAGTTAAGGTGGCAAACGGTAGAAAAGATACTTGAGTAGTAAATCAGAGAATAGAGGTAAACTTGAAAACAAGAAGAAGTTCGGAGAATGCAAAGCTATTTGTGAATATTCAAATCTGGGAACTGTGCGAGTAATTTCCGCATAATGTAGCGGCTGTTGTGGCATTCGAGAAAAAAAGAAATAATCAAAACGCTAAAGAACTTGTCAATTTTGTATCAGTTAATGCCGTTGGCGATAATTAAAAAAAAAATTTTTTTGTTGTATAATTACTAACAAAATACACTGTTTGCTTGACAACGAGTTCACTGTTTTATTTTTCATTTTTTTGTTTTGAGGAAAATATGTATTTGAAAATAATTAAAAACTCGTAAACGATTTGACGAGCTGATGTTGTTGACACAATTCTCTTCTTTTTCCAGACCGATCGTAATTGTGGATGATTTGAGTCAACAACCACAGCCTAAACAGTGCACAAAGAACGCTGAAGCAGAGCAGATCACTGAATTGAACCGAGAAGCTGAAAGTGAAGGAAAAATAGTTTTAAATGCGTTGAACGAGACAAAGGAAGCGGTCGATGTGAAAATTGCGAAAGGTACAAAACCGGCAACAGAAGAAGTAAAGGAGTCACAAGAGACTAGTAAGTCAGTAGAGCAAAGTGAAGCCGATGATACAAAGTCAGAAACAGCCACAAAGAAAGTGAAAGGCACAAAGGCGGAACAGATCGGCATCACCGAGTCGACAAGTCCAAGCGCCCAAATAGAGAAGAAAACGTCTTTGAACTCTGCAAATTTGAGCGCCACTACCACTCATTCGCCATCCACAACAAGCAAAGCGAGGAAATCCCAATTCATTGGCGTGCCCGTAATGCCGCCTACAGTGCCCACAATGGAGGTTACCCAAACTGCAAATGCTGCACAAGCAACGAGCGATGATAAGGTAGCCGTGGAGAGCGCGACGATTGCGGCAAAAGAAATTGATAATGAAAATATGACAGTGAAAGAGAATGCAAGTGAAATGAATAAAACGGCAGTAAGTCAGGTGAAATCAAGTGATAAGATAACCAACACTGCGACCAATGTAATGTCAAAAGTTAATTCCCACCCAAGCGATTGTAGAGCAGCAGAGGAATTGGAGGTGAGAGAGCGTGTTGATAAGCCAAATGCCAAGGCTAATGGGGCACATAATAGTGACAAAAATGAAATGGCGATAACAGCTAATCAGGTGTCGATCAATACGGCGGCACCATTTGAGGGGCATCAAGTGGGTCAACAGCCAAATCCAGAGGAATTAGTAGAGCCCACCACCATCAACACAAAAGCGGAGGCAACAAAACTTGTTGAAGCGGCAACTATAAAAACAATGCAGCAAACAAGCAAAGTAGAGACGCAAGATACACATACCGTAAATGAATCGGAAAACGCAAACGCAGAGATTACCACAACAAGCAACAGCAGCGCTAGCAGTACGAATAGTGAAGCGCACACCGAACAAACGGTACAGCAAAAGGTGGAAGAGAAGGTGGAGCAAAAGTCGAGTGGAGAGACAACGCAGAAGCTGGCCCACACCAAGACCACAACTACCACCAAGAAGCAGGTAATCAAGTCTAGCACATCTTCTACGCAGCGTTTCGAGAATACCACCTTTGATACGCTGGACGGTTTGCCAGAAGAGTTGCGCAAAGCGCTTGAGAGTGGCGGTAAGATCAACTCAATTACTACTACGAAAACCAACAACAACAGCAGCAGCAGCAGCACTACCACCACCACCCCCAGTCCAACTGCTCCATTCAACACGAACTTGATGGATAATTTCAGTAAGCCCGTCGCCTTTACGCTACAACCATATGCGGAACGCATCAGCAGCGCCGGCTCGCCACGCATAACCGTCTTCGAGGAAAGGCATTTCGAGAGCAACCAGAATGCATATACCGAAATACGTACACGTGACGCAACCGGCGAGGAGAAGGTGCAGACGAGCACTGAATCGCATAACGAACGCGCCAAATTGAAGAAGGTGCACAGCCATGGTGACGAATTGGATCAGCTCGGTGTTGAAGTCGATGCTGAAGGTGTTGCAGCCGACAACTTAGAACCGATGACGGTCACCGCGACTGCGGAGACGCGTATATCGGAATTAGCCGAGAATCCACAAGATATGCAAAGTATTGAAAGGGGTATTTTGAATTTATCGGAGAGTGGTAAACAATTGCAACGCAACGAGTCGGGCGGTGTGGAGTATATGGAGTGTGAGCATCAAGTGCAGGATTCATATGAGGATGTGGAACAGATTTTGGGCGGTAATGATGCCGCTGCCACTGTGGATAGTGACAAGAAGCCGACGTTGCTGCGTGAGCTGAGTGAAACGTTGACTTTGACTAAGGATGGTGAGAAACAGGTGACGCGCCGCAGCGAAACTACGATAGAGACGCCGACGAAGAAGGGCGCTAAATTACTTAAGAAATCTGATGAGGAGCGGCGCTTGGAGTTGGAGGCACAAAAGTTGATTGAAAGCTATCAGAAGGTAAAGAAAGAAGCCGAAAAGTTGTTTCAATACGAATCGTCCGTAGAGGAGGGCTTTGATTTCGGCGACGACAAGCAAAGGAAGGCTGAAGATGACGTCACGCCTATGGTAATAGAAGTAAAAGATCAAGCAGAGTGTGAAAAAAAGACCGAAGAAAAAAATGTGTGCGTTGAGGAAAATTCAGTTTTAGAGAACAAGAACGAGCCGTCAACTAAACAAAATAAAAATACACAGCTAACACCAAAAGAAACAGGTGAACTAGCACGTGAAATGTTTTCCCTGACTGAGGAGAAAGGTGTCGTAGGCGTAACACAAAATTTAGTTCCTGAAAAAGTAATGCAGCCCAGCTCAAGTCTTAACAAATTAGATGCTGCGAAGCTTACTATGGGATTCTTGGAGGCTGAACGTCGGTTTGTGCAGCCAGAAGGCAAGAAATTGGTTAGTGGTGTGGAGAAAAAAGTCGTTGAGGCACCAAAACCAACTTTGCCCACAAGCATATCACCAGACTTGCTCGATAACGAGCCAATTTACGTGTTGCATAAGAATATTATTGAGCAACCCAAACCTGATTTGGTAGACGCCGAACTCAATGACACTTTGGTGCCGCCTGTATTAAGTAAAGTTATAGAAATCGAAGAGATTAGAAAACCGATTGAGGCTGAAGTCGAATTACCTCAGCGCATACGTCAATTCGAAACCGTTGAGATCAAGATTAAACAAAAGCTGCCAGCATCAACTAATGTCAACGAAGCCGAAGCGGCCGGGAAAATCACAATGCAGGCGTCAAAACCAACGCCACCGCCCATCCCACAGAAACGTGAGCACAAAACAGCAGAGGGCACGGCCAAAAAGGAGCTCACGACTGCATCACTGACAAGCGCACCCACACCCACACACACACCAACTGCTAAGAAACGTGGCTCCATCGAACTGGCCACCGCCAGCGTTGGCGACCACACAACGAGTGCAAACAAGCTGCAAACGTCTAAATTAGGTATCCCAATTAACACACCGAAATTCCAACAAAACAGCGCACAAAATCAACAAACTACCAAATCAGCACAACCACCGCCAGTAGTCGATGCGCAACAACAACGACAACAACAAACATTAGAGCGTATTATTGTCGGCGTAGAACAACAGCAATTTGACGATGCAAACAACAAGCAAACGGCAATTATTACCTTTGCCAGCGAAGATTTGCCAACGGAAATGGCGCCGGTCAGCTCACCGAAACAAGTTGTCGCGAATGTGGTGAGCGGTGGCAATAGCAGCGGTGCGATTGCTGCTGAATTGCATTTGGAGACCATTAACTTGCCAAATGAGCCACAAAATACGTCAACACCAACGGAGAAATTGAGAAAATCAGAGCGCGTTGGCGATGGCGATGGCATGCAAACGACAAAAACAACACCAACAACTGCGTCTACGACATTTGTGTCAACATCATCTTCTGCCGATTCGGTGCAAAGTGTCATTGAAGTAGGTGGCATTGTGGAATCACCATCGGAGGATGAATTGGGCCGCGGCGTGTCGACGGATGCAAGTGAAGAAGGTAAGTCAATTTTGACCGATGAGTCATGCATACGTATTTTACTTGAAATTGGAAAACTATGCAGCAAAACGTTTAATGGCTTTTTGCATTAAGGGGTTGATATATATAAACAAGACTGAGCCTAAAATAGAAACAACAGGAGCTGTGTTCTGGTAACTTCGAGTGTATTTATTCAAAATAGTTCTCTCTGGCCCCGTTGCACTGTTTGGGGCGATCTAAAAGCTTTCCGAAAGAGTGTTTCAGGTCATTGACCGGAATCCGGAATGTCCTTCAGGATGTTGGTGCAAGTTTTTTGGATGACATCTACGGACAAAAAACGGGTTTCTTTCATGGCAAATTTTCAGAATGGGTAGAAGTCACTGGAAGGCATATCAGGCGAATACGGTGAGTGATTGATGGTTCAAATGCGATTTCTAGTCAAAAAATCAGTCACAAGAGTGAATCGATGAGATGGTGCATTATCAAGCAGTAAGAGCAAAGCTGGCGCTCTCCTTCGGGGGTTTCAGGGCGAATTCGACGAATGCGATGTAGCGAACGCTTCAAAATGCTAAGATAGAAAACTGCATTGACGGTTTGGCCCGTAGGCACGAACTTCTTGTGGACAATTCACTTGGAGTCGTAAAAACAAATGAGCCTCGACTTAATTTTTGATTTCTCCAAACGCGGTTTTTTTGGTGGTGGCTCTTCTGGGGCCTTCCAATCGGCACTTTGACGCTTAGTTTCAGGTTCATGTTGGAAACCTCACGTTTCATCACCAGTTACAATGTTGCAAAGGAAGTTCTCACCTCTTTAATGAGGTCTTTCGAATGTTGAATTCTGAGCAATTTTTGGTCCTCAGTTAACTTGTGCAGAATGAAACGTCCACAGACCTTTCGTGAGCCCAAATGATCAGTTAAAATGCGTTAAGTCGATGTGTTAGAGATATTCAACTCCGATTCCATGAATTTCAACGATGATTTCAGTTCATTTTTGAAAAATTTACAAACACTTTGATGGAGTTTTCGGTGATTACTGATTTTGGGCGGGCTGTTTGTTCACTGTCATTTATGTCCTCACAACCATCTTTAAAACGTGAAGCCACTCATGAACTCTGGCGCGAGATAGACAATCATCGCCATGAACTTTTTTCATCAATTCAAATATTTCGGTAAACGTTTTACCGATTTTAAAACAAAATTTCATATCAGCTCTTTGTTCGAAACTCATTTTTGTACCGATGACACAAACATATTGGCACTTTAGACGCAATAACTTCGCTTCCACTGAACCGAATGTCACCAAGCTTTCACCGGAAGTCAGCTAGGGATGTAACTCCCAACGCACTAACTCACTAAAAAGATGGCGCCTTCAAAATCATTTTTACGACGCCAGTCTTGTTTAGTTTGGACTTAACCTTGTACAAGGCTGGATTTCCAAACTGTGTTGGGATAAGAAAAAGTTGGAATGGTGAATGTGCAGCCCACAACAATTGATAACAGATTAGCATTTTGAATAGTTTTCACTAATTTTGTATTGGAGATTGAATGTTCATTATTTTTATTTTCAAAGCATGGCTCACAGGCTAACAAAACCCAAATAAATCGAAGGTTCAAGTTTGGGCAAAAATTTGAATAAATTCATAAATCCCACGGCTTTTAATTTGCGGCAGTTTTATAGCTTATTAAATTTTTGTACAATAAAGAGCAAGTTTGAAGTTGGTGAAAATTTTCGCTGATTTTTTTAAAATTTTTCCTTGACGGAGCTGCGCAATCCATAAAAAAAAGCTCGTGCATATAAAAAATTATACAAAATTAACGCAATTTTGGAACAGCTTGGAATGTACATTTTATTGTACTAAATTTAATAAGCTTTAAAACTGCATTCTAAAATTTTTTCTAAAAAGTGTAATTAAAATTTACCGGAATTTTTCTAATTTTTGCATAGAATTTCAAAATTTAATTTATATGTTTTTTTGTAGGCAATGAGCTATTCTTTTGTTCAAAAATAATGAAAAATAATAATAAAATTAAAACTTGTCCAGTGAGGTCAAAATGCTGATGCCCTTTGTTTTTGGCCACGGTGTACATACCTACATATGTCGATAGGTTTCCTTGGTACGAAGCATAGTGCAGTGGCCCAGAAGAAGGTGCTGTAGGAACTCTCGCTCTTTTACATTGCAACAACATTTATAAAGTTTCCGGCAAGGTCTATACAATCCCAACTATGGTTCGTATCGAACGTAAAGGAGTTCAAAGCTCTAATAACAGTGTGGCTCTCACCATTTCTTAGAGTTTCGGCTCCATAGCCTGCGCATCCAAAAAATGTAAGCGAGTATTACATCTGGAAGCTAACTCAAACACTCCTTCTGCTCAATCCCAATCCTATCCTTCTGCTAATTGGAAATAGAACAAGCATTAATCAGATATCAGATTAAAAAACGTTATACTATATTAAAAAATCATAAGAAATTAATGATTGCTAAAACTACAGCCTGGAAGATGCTACAGTGATTGGGTAAACGAAAAGATAGGCTCAAGCCGAGAAAACATTACCGCCGTCCTGGCGTTGGCATATTTCAAGAACGACCATCAGATATTATGTAAGATATTTAGGCGGCCGCCGTATCCCAATGAGTTGGTGAGTGACCACCATTCGGAATTCGGAGGAAGAAAAAGTTGTTCCTAATAGCGGTCGCCCATCGGCAGGCAATGTCAAACCTCCGAGTGCATTTCTGCCATGAAAAAGCTCCTCATAAAAAATAGTTGTCCTTCGGAGTCGTTTGAACTGTAGGTCGTCTATTTGTCGAACAACATCAAGAAACACGCCTCAAATAGAAGGAGAAATTCGGCCGAACAACAAAAAAATGGTTAAGCGCCAATTATAGGTATATATATTAGGTTGGAGAATAATTTCGTAGCGTTTTTACCGAAGACTTTTATTTAAACAAAAAACAATAATTATATCAAAAAGTTAATCAATTATATATTCGCTTTTGCTGTTTACAACCTCTTCCCACCTCTCGACCAATTTGTTGCTGTCGTTTCGCGAAAACTCGCCTGGTCTGATGTCCAAGAAGTTGTTGAGCCAGTTTCTAAGGACCTCTTTGTTATCGAAGGTAACGCCCTTCATATTGTTTGACAGGGAGCGGAAAAGATCGTAATCGGTCGATGCAAGGTCCGGAGAATGCGGCGGATGCTGAAGAACCTGCCATTCGAGCGCTTGGAATGCTGCTTTGACGACTTGTGCAACATGGGGCACGACGTTTTCTTAAAGGAGTATGGTTCGACCATGTCGATCAGGTTTTGCAGTCGAGTAACCTCATTCAAGCGGTGTAGCTGGAAAATGTAGAGCTCCTAGTTGATCCTGTTATTCCTTTCTAGCATTTCCGCCATGCCTTCCCGGTCGCACCAAACACTCTCGGCTTTGGTGTATCTCCTGGAGCCACCCACTGCTTTCTTTGCTTCGTTTTGATGTATAGGTACCAGTTCTTATCTCGCGTGACGATTCTGTAGAAAAAGCGCTGCTTATTACCGCGTGTTACCCGATGGCTGGCTAGATGCTGAGAAGCAATTTGAAGGCGACTTTCTTTCGTTTTTTTGTTGAGCTTGTGAGGCACCCAGGCACCAAGTCTCCCAATTTTTCGGTAAATCCCATTGAATGAAGGTTGTTGAGAATCGTTTCATGATCGCAGTTCATTTTTTCCGCCAATTCACGACTGGCGGTTCTCCTTCAAAAATTATTTGAGACCTTCTTCATCGAATTCAGAAGGCTTCCGCCTTCCGCTGCGGGACGTGCCATTGACGTGAAAGTCGCTATTTTTGAACTTTGCAAACCATTTTCGTGCTGTAGGCTCACCTATGGCACCTTCTCCATACACGTCTCGAATGACCCGGTCTGCTTCGGCAGCTTTTTGACCCCGATAAAAATCAAAGAAGAGTTGGTGTCGAAAATGTTGATTTTTGCCTCCTGGGTATTCCATTTCTAAGCCTCAAAAGTAATAAAAATATTAAATAACTCAAAAATACAATTAACATAGTTTTATAGAGCAGAAAACGTTCTACCGAATGAATACTTACCCTTTGCCAAACTGCAAAAAAATCTTTGTAAAATAAAAGAAAATATAAAAATAGAATAGATGCGCCCCCTTTTACTTTCGCCCGTCAAATTGCTAATATTCTTTAAAAAATCTGGCAAGTTTACGGGAAACGAACGTCTTTTCTGTCCATCCCTTTCCTTTACAGCCTTACTCTAGACCTTAACACTTTGCTGACCGGCAATTTTACACAGAAACTATGCCATGTCACCACCTATTTTTTTTGTAATTGAATATGAAAGTAAAACATTCTAAATAAACTCCAATAAATTTTATTTATACTGAATGAAATGAAATTAAACTTTGGATATACTTTTTATATAAATTTTAGTAATTTTTTTTGGTATGATAAACTGTATGGCAATCACCTGCGTGTAATGGTACACAACAGGTTTTGCAGATATATCTCGTTTCGCTGCGCTTTCCTTTTGAAGAGCATACTCTACACCTTCTAGTTGGATTTGTTTTTACGCCAGTGACTATTTGTTCTAAAACGTGCTCGCTTAGTTTTCCTGAAAGCCTGGAAGGTGGATCTTTGTAAGGAGCCCTTTTAGAAGTACGAGAAGAACTGCCAGGTGGTGTGCTGCATTCATTTGAATCTACAGAAATCCATTTTCTAGCTACTTCTAGTAGAAATTTTTTGTATCTTACTTTATTTTGCGACTTTTTAGAGTAAATTATGAATGCATTAAACAAAATACAATTGATTAAAAAGAATGCTGCCTTTTTGTACCACTTTATACTTTTTCAATAAATACTGCTGTTCGCCAAATACTGGTCTGCACGGTCAACTCCTTTCATGTGTTTATTGTATTGTATTATGCACGAAGGTTTCACTTTATCATTTGTATAATTTTTATTCCGCTTTTCAGTTGATATCATAGACGCATCATGAATAGTTGATATCATGCGCACCAACCTTTTATCTTTCCATGTGATAAGAAGAATGGGTCCTTTCCGTACAAAAGTCATTTGCCCTCTCTGAAGATTCTTGGACTTTTCTATTAGTATCTTTGGCAAGCCACGGTTCTCTCGTATGGTGCCACATACAAGTATTTTCTTTTCTAATAATATAGCAGCTGTAGAAACGTTGTTGTAGTAGTTGTCTTGATATACATGATGCCAAAAACCAAAATACGGCTGCAAGAGTGATAATATAGTTTCCTGTAGTTTTTGTCCTCCACCCGAATAAATTTGAAAGTTGCAAATGTACCCAGACTCACTTTCACAAACCATTCTCAGTAAAATACCGTATTTTGTAATCTTTGCCGGATTATATGTTTTGAAGCTGAGACGTCCTCTCCATGGTATCATTGCTTCGTCAAGTGATAATTGCTGTTTCGGTGTATACATAGATTGAATTTTTGGAATAAGGTAATCCAGTAGAGGTCTAATTTTACAAAGTCTGTCTTTACTAGGTGCATTTTGTACATTATCACTGAGATGGAAAAATGTAAGGATTTGTTCGAACCTCATCCTTCTCATAGTTTTAGGGAATATTGGTGCTTCAACCAAAGGGTCCGTTGACCAGTAATCTCTCCAATAAGCTTTTTTAGTTTGCCCCATCAATATCAATAACCCAAGAAACTTCTTCATATCGTTTGTTGTAACTTCTGTCCATGGTAAAGTTTTAACAGAATTTTTATGCAATTCTTTCGTTTGGAAGTGATATAAATTGGTTTGAGAAACAACTAAATGAAAAAAGTCGTTATCAAAAACTAAATCCGTTACTTCACTAATGCTCGGTGTGTCATTTAATTCAACAGTTACACCCGAAATGTTTGAATAATCCTCCAAAGAAGGTGTAAAGTCATTTTCATTCCAATCTTCAAATTCACTTTCACTATCGGATTCCATAGCATTTCTTTTTTGTCGTTTTGGTGGTATAATGTCAGATTCATCACTTTCGGAATCACTACAATTTATTTCGAAATCACTCGGACAATCAGATAAACTATCCGCGTATAATTCATTAAAAAGCTCTTCGCCGATACGTTCCGTCATGGTTGAAATTCTTGAAATTTTACTCAAATTGTGATAGAAATCGAAATACTAAGAAAAGTAATTTTTTTGTTATAGAGCGGACACGACTAAACCCGATACGCCAAGTGTTTGCAATATTCTATATCGCCCTGGGTGTCAAAAAGTGAAATAGATAATGCAAGTGCAATGACGAGTTAACTCGTCACCGGTCAACAACGTTTGGGCATGAAAAGACGAGTTAACTCGTCACCGGTCACCAAAGTGTTAAGTACAATGTCGATATTGCCTTAGTGCTTGGTAGCTATTTAATTTTGGAGTAATGTCTGGGCTTGACTAATGTCTTTTCAAGTCGCAATGTGTAGTCTGCCTTTGCTCGCCCTGAAGGGTCCTTTTCATTTCGTGCTCTTCAATTATCAAAATGTTTGCCGAAACTTACCGCTATATGCAATGGTGATATCATTGGCGCAGCCGATAAGTTCCATTTCTCGTAAAGCGTGATTTGAGCCTCAAGTTGGCTGAGACAAGAGTAGGAACACCTGCCAATGGGGACTGGGAAAAAAATTATTTTTTTCTTTAGAAAAAGAAGAAATCCTTTAAAACAATGATTCACAATAAGTTACTTAATTAATTAAAATTATTTTGGAAGACACTTCTTTTGTTGCGTAGCAAAAGCTTTTATCGCCGTTTTTGCTCTCTTTTGAATTTAATTTTTATTTCTTATAATGCAACTCCCTCGTTCAACGTCTTCATTTGCATTGCCTCGCGTGGTGTTTGCATTTAATTTTGGGTAACTCGTGTCGGTCACATTTAATTAAAACTGTAAATGAACGCAAAACCATCAACACACACAGACACACACGTACGAGTAGGCCTTAATGCTTTGCTGTGGCGGTAGTTTGCTTAAACAGATGCATGCACCGATGTGTGTGTGTGTGGATGTGTGCATGTATGCACGCAGGCGTGTTTGTTCACGTAGTCAATTCATTGATGGAAAATGCAAAAATGCATCATTGCATGCCAAAGCTGAAGCTGATCGGCTAAATGAATATCTACGGCTATGTATTTAACCACTTTGAGTGCTGAGTGTTTGTGTGCGTTAGAGATGTCAAGTGTTTAGATTTTTAACAACTTAATGTAATCCCGAAATACCGGGACTAGTCCCAAGGGCTAGATCTTAATTATTTTGCAAGAATTAACTCGAAAAAAATGCATCAATATTGCTTGAGAAGCAATTGGCGCGCACACTTCTATTGGGTGTTTGGCCGAGCTCCTCCTTCTATTTCTGGTGAGTGTCTTGATGTTGTTTCACAAATGGAGGGACCCATAATTTTAAGCCGATTCCGAACGTCAAATGGGTTTTATGAAGACCTTTTTCATGGCAGAAATACACTCTGAGGTTTGCCATTGGCTGCCGAGGTGCGACCGGTATTAGGAAAAACTGTTTTAATAATTTTGCTGATTCATGCACGGAGACTCGAGCCTACGCATCCCAATTGGTATGCACTCTTCAATTGGTAGTCACGCACCAGCCCATTGGGATGCGGCGTCCAAATGCTGACAAATAAGATTGACAATTTTTGTTTAGCTGCTGAAGTGGTTCAAAAGCTCGAAAGTTTCGGATAAACATTTGAGCAGTTAAACAATGGGCGAATTTCGAGCGAGTATCGAACTACTTACACAGCTTCTCACACTTTTGGTACCTGCCGATTTAGTATGCATTGCTTTTTATATTAAAAATAACACAAAAAGAAAAACTTTCTAAGAAATCGGCATTTGCTAAAGAGTTAAGGTCCAGTGCGCAAACGTGTAAGGTCGCGAGTTCCTTCTGGCCACGGGTAGATCGGGGACGCTCAAGGGAACTCCTAAGGCTAACAAAGCCCCAGCTCTCGAATTTGGTGGGCATCCTTACCGGACATTGTCCGTCAGGTGTTCATGCCGTGAGACTTGGGATTGCCTTAAGTCCGTTCTGCAGAAACTGTCTGGAGGACGAGGTGGAATCAGGTGTTGTTCTTCTCAGCTGCCCTGCTCTCGTCTGGCAAATACTTAGACATCTGGCCTCTCACTTTTTTGCTACGCCTGCGGATATAGCCGGCGTAAATATCATAAATTTGGTGAAGTTCATCAGTAGCTTGTTGCGGCTAACTACGAACGCAAATCAGCCACCGTCGGCGTCGTCGTAAAATGTATAGTATGGTCATCAGCGTCTCTAATTCCAAGGCTCCTTCTTCCTTCCCTTCTCCTTTCTCCTCTCCCATGTATGGCACCACAACAGACGAATGTTTTTTTAATATTTGTCCAAGTAAGCCCTTAGCTAGGGCGGCCATTTAACCTAACCTAAGGTCCATGATGCTTTTTTTACCACAGAAACGGACTCTTCTGTTTCCATTTCCCATGCTTGCTTAGAAATTACAAATCACGAACATCTCGGAACTGTTGGGACTTAAAAAAAGTCAAAGTGAAAAGCTATTTTTTTACCGCAAAAGAGAATTCTTCTATATTCACGTTCAATGAATTACAAATCCTGAAAATCTCGGGATTACTGGGGCTAGAAAAAGTCAAAGTCAATTTTTCTTTTTTTTATCGCAAAGGGAATTCTTCTATTTCCATTTTCAAGAAATTACAAATCCCGTAAATATCGCGATTGTTGGTACTTAAAAAAAGTCAAAGTCAAAAGCTATTTTTTTTAGTGCAAAAGGGGATTTTTCTGTTTCCATTTTCAAGAAATTACAAATCCCGAAAATATCGGGATTGTTGGGAGTTAAAAAAGTCAATTTTTCTTTTTTTTACCGCAAAAGGGGATTTTTCTATTTCCACGTTCAATGAACTACAAATCCCGAAAATGTCGGGATATAAAAGGTTCGGGATTAACAACACATGCATGCATGCACATATATATCTTTATCCGAAGATGCCGGGATTGTTTGCACTTAAAAAATATCGGGATTGCCATCCCTATACATGCATGTACGTGTGCATGCATCTCTTTATTTGCATTTGTGGCCAACCAGCAGAGCTCGTTTGCAAATTTTAATTTGTGTACTGTTAGTGTTTTAATTAAAAAAGAACAGTAGGCAACAGCAGCGTATGTATGTATGTATGTATGTATGTTTGTGGCAGAGCACAGAATCCATTTGTTTGCTGACTGCTGCTGGCCGCTAGTAGCAGGCCATAAATACACTGAAACCAATTGATGCACGGCAGTATTTAGTTGCGTATTGTTGTTCCGAACATGCAACTGCACTTTACCGCATGGAAATGAATTGAAAATAAGAGAACAAGAAAAAAAATAAAATAGCTTTTAAATTAAAAACCAGAAAAATTGCAAAGTAATATATGCGCCAGCAAAAATCAATCGGCATAAAAGCAGTTGGTAGAATGCGAAAATTGCACGCAATGACTTCTGCTGCTGCTGCTGCTGCTACTAAATATTCGTGTGGCACATGCCATCAGTTACAGCTCCGATGCCACATGGTGCTCTCAATATATGTGTAGTTGGATGTACATACATATATGTATGAATGTATGTACGTATGCATGAATATGTAAATCACAGCGTATCATCGCCGACTGACTGACCTGAAAATTTATGGCTTTTAGGGCATTTATAACTCTCGGCAATGATGCGAGGTTATTGATTTTTCCTCCTTTGCTGCGAACGTATGGAACAACGTACATATACCAACTATGTTGCATGCCATGCGGAGATCTCAATTTTATTGTAGAATGGAATGATTGCTGATTTTTTCTTGACTTCTTTATTTTGTGCTATTATTTGCTACACGTTTATGCTCTTATAAGATGAGCGTTTAGCCATGGCATTGGTGGCTTGTTGCTTGTTGTGATATGCAAATAATTCTTACGAGATTTTGTTCCCCCCATTTAAATGCATTGCATGTGGACATGCAAATTTGTATGGCAGAAAATGATGAAGCCAGATTTTAGGCTGGTTTATTATAACTAAATTGTTAAAAAATGCACTGGAATTTAGAAGAAAGACTGACCTTGTCTAATGAAGGCTTCTAATAGAGCTCAGAACTCTGGCATAACACTGGACATGTAACTAAAGTATGATCCATATTTGGAAGAAAGAATAATTAAGATATCGGTCGCCTAGTATTCCTACAGCGAAATTGATAGCAGCTGAATGAATAAAGAAATGAAAATAGTGGAAAGCACTTCGACCTAAATATCTATTGCGTTCTCTACTCTTAACAACAACTCATCCATTCTCATCCATTTCTTAACAGTCTTCAATGTTTTCTATAGGATTTTTTTATTTTAATTATGCTCAAACGAGAGTTTTTAATTTTTTCTTTGAAACTATACTTAGGCTTTTACGATGAGACAAAATTTCTTGATAGAATTTTGCTCTTGAACGCAATATTTCACCACGGCGCATGGGTTTCGCCTATATGAAGTTAGGTAAGCAAACTTTTCTGAATTATTTAAAAAACATTTTCACTTTCTTTAATTATGAGCAAATTGAAATTCTTCTATAAGGCGCTCGCCTCATTCGAAATGATGTTTTTTGCGTGAATTTGGATTTGGATTTTTTTAATTATGACCAAATGGAAGCTTGGGATTCTTCTTTAAAAATAATACCTGGCTTTTTATGAAGAGTTATGCCCAGTGCAGTGGATCAACGTAAAACACACAACTTTTTGCATTCTTCATCACCGAATGAAGGGACCTACCATGTTAAGCCGACTCCACAGATGAGGAGCTTCTTCCTGGCAGAAATACACTCGGAGGTTTGCCATTGCCTGCCGAGGTGCGACCTCTATTAGAAAAAAAATTTTCTATCATTTGGTGTTTCTTGCCCGGTGGTTCGAACTGCGGGCACTGCCGTATGATAATCACGCACAAGCCCATTCCGCTATTCCGGTGGCCTGCTATTGCATCTAAATTAATGTAATAAATTCTTGATTCACTCCGAAGTGCTTTTCTGGCAAAAAATAAGCAGCATTTCAGAAATTGCAAAGGGAAATTTATAAGTTTTTTAAGTATTTTTTTCCAACACTTTTACCCCGGTTGTCGGGCCACCAAGCCTTTCTCAAATGCCACCTTAAAGCAGCACAGCTAACGCACTTGACTCTTTTCGTAGTCTACTTGGGTTTACGAGGGTTGTGTGAAGAGTATGTGAAAATTCAGAGAAATGGCACTACTGGCTCCTATCGAGGTTATGTTTAGTTAGCAGCATCTCGTGGAAGAACACACACCAAGTTTTAGTCAGATCGGTATATTTCTTTGTTGTTGTTGTTGAAGTGGTTAAGTATTTCCACTGAAATAACCCTAATTAGTGACCAGCACCGTTTCACTACCTCTGTCCTCGTGTAATGATGTTTTTTGTTCTAAGTCAGATCCATTTAGTGAGGTCCAAGTATAGCAGCAAATTCTTTATCTCGATGTCTGAGATCTCTTTAATTTGCTGCACGAAAGGCTTACCGAAGGAGCGAAGTCATGCCCTACATTCACATAAGTAGTGGAAAAGACTTTCCTTCACCCCTTCCGCTTGACAGCTTCTGCAGATACGATTGAAGGGTAGGTTGAGTCTAGCTGCATGATCCCCTTCTTTCCAATGATCTCTAAGGGTTGCAGGGATGCGTGAGATGTTTGGCCGAGAGCATCCTAACCGATCATTCGTCCTTTGGATTTTATACGACGGCCATGTGTTTTTTGTTGTAATTGCTTCGATATCCTTTTGGCTAAAGCATGATAGTGTGAAGCAATGGATGCCTTGAATGTGTTGAGTGGGGTGGAGACTGCCACTGCCTCTGCTATTTCTAGTGTCGAACCTTTTCTTGCTAGCTCATCCGCTATCTCCTATGACCGGAAACCCATATCAGAGTAATTTCCAGCCGTATCCATATTTCTTTGTGTCTGGCATTCGTTTGAATCGAGGAAGTCGAGTGATTTTCTTTTTCGATCACTACAACGCACCAGCTCACGCCTCAGCAGTTGTGGTTACAAAATTAATGGAAATAGAGTTCCAACTCGTTTCACATCCAACCTATTCTCCACACTTGGCTCTCTTGGATCCCTTGTATTCCTCGGGCTACTATTTGTTGCTCAATCTGAAGAAATGACTGGCGGGAAAAATATTTTATTCAAACGAGCAGGTGATTGCTACGAATAACAAGCTTTCAGACTTGGATAAATGATATTATTCGGAAGGGATCAATAAATTAGAGCAGCCTTGGACGAAGTGCATAAGCGTAAATGGCGAGTATGGCAAGCAATTAAGTAGTGTTTGTATTTGCACGACCCTATATTTTCAACCGACCCTCGTACTACTGGGCGATCTCGATGAAAGTACGTGGTACTACAACTGAGTGTAGCTTAGTAATGCTGCAAAAACAAGAATAAAACAACAACGTTATGTTTCTGAAAAGTGCAAAGTTTTTTTTTTTTTTTTTTTTTAATTTTTTTTTCATACGAATATGTTCCAGTTATGCGCTCTCAGATAAAAATCACTAATTTATGAAAGGGCCTAATATGCATGTTTTCACCTATGATCCCGCATGTAAATCGTTGCGGTTAGCGCAAGACTGCGTGAGTGCGTGAAGCAGCAAAAAAAAAATTAAAAAAATTATTAAAAAATTCAGACATAAACAATTTTTTTTTTTCAAACATAAAAAAGAAAAATTTTCAAAACCGCAAAAGTCAGTTATCTGCTGCCTTTCGCAATTTTTCACCTTCGCAAAAACAATAACAAACAACAGAATATGAAATAACTGCCGCACATGCGTGCCACATTTCCATGTGCAGCAACGAAAAAATAAAAGAAAATTAAAAGATTGCGCAGAAAATCGTCTCCATTGACCACAATTGCAGTAAAAAAAATTAATGGAAATAGAAAAAATGCAAATTTCATGAAAATGCGATATGTATGTGTGTAGGCTTCATATGTCTCGCAGTCAATTCGTGCGTCGCTAATAAATTTTATGAAGCATTTAGTGGCAAATACAAACCTACAAACACACACACACACATACACACATATATACATATGTACGTACTTAGCAAAGCGAAGAGTTTGGTAAAGCGGGGTAAAAGCCACTTCATGTTGGCATTTCGTGCAGAAGCTATTCGAAAATTTGCGTGCGAAATTATTGCAGTGCGTTGCAAGTGACGTGCCGGCACATACACACATACATATACCGATACACACACACTTTCCATTGCATTTATAGCATATCGCATGCCGGCAATTACGCTTCCATACTCCTATCTGCCCCACTATCTGTATTTTCCGTGCGCTTCACCAGCCCTCCGATCCACACTGCTCGGCAACTATGCTTTTTGCATATGAATGAGCATGCGAAAATCAAGAACAACCACAACAACAATCATTTCGCAACTAAGTGCCGCGTACTGAGTTATTATGAAGTTTTGAAGGCCTTAGGGCCTTTGGCACTTTAGGCCAAGTGGCATGCAAAATTGGTCACAATAAGACACAACTGTATGTAATAACGGCTGTCCGACTGTTGATAGCTTTGCGCCTTGGAGTAATGCGAAAGGATAACTGTTTTGTGGCACGTACAGTAATATTTATGCATATGCAAAAATGTACGAGTATGCATGTATGTATGTGTATGTTTGAGTATACGTGTGCACCATTGCGAATTCGTATTTTGATATATCAGTGTTGCCACATTAAACTTATTCCCATGTAATCGCTTGTTTGTGCTTATATGTATGCGTGTGTTCGCACCAGGCGTACGTGATTGCGATTTGCAAGTTGGAAACTTGCAATTAAGACAATTTTGCTTCAAAAATAAAACATATTTTATTCCATGATATTCGCTTTTGACTTGCGAAATGTGACAGTTTTATTTATGCTGCCTGTATTGTAATTGAATCAGAGGGTTATTCTATATACCACCTGGATCAAAAAGAGCCCAGAATATATTCAGAAAATTCAAAATAAAAGTTTTTTCCTTATAAGCGATATTAGCGCCTTCAACGCACGTATGCCAGCGTTTGATCCAGCTCTTGAAACATTTCTGGAACTCTATTTTCGGTATAGAGCCATCTCCGATTTTTCAATTCTTTTCATTCGGCACTTAAGGGGGGAAACCGGTTTAGGAGACCGAAATTTTGGTGTTTTTCGTGCATTTTTTGAACAAGGAAGGAATAATAAGAAATTATTTAAACTTGGAGAGTATTTTATTCATACTTTTAAGTACACTTTTAAATTTTTTCAAGCCATCCGAGTGTCTTGCTGGTAGGCATTCCTGAAGTTGCCATTTTTCTTTGTAATCAACCACAATTTTTTTTTCGTTAACAATATTTTTCCTAAGAATATGAACCTAATTGTGATAAAATAATATTGAAAATTGCATATTCTTTGGCGCTTGAACACAATGCCATTTTTTCATACCATATTTTTTCATCTATTTTGCTTAAAAAATTTTTTCTTATGATAATATAATCCAAAAGTTAAGTTCATATGAATAAGAATTGAATTAAAAGTACTCCGAAAAAATTTCATAACGATTGGCCGATACCTTTTTGAGCTAGAGTGCCCACCAGTTGAAAAAAATTAGTTCTGTGAAAACGCAGTTCTAACTACCGCGCGCTATGGTGCCGAACTGACGGGCGGTCACCTAA
The DNA here is from genome assembly GCA_037575425.1 of Anastrepha fraterculus. Lineage (NCBI taxonomy): Eukaryota > Metazoa > Arthropoda > Insecta > Diptera > Tephritidae > Anastrepha > Anastrepha fraterculus. Next base: position 32,026 of record JAYXIM010047256.1, on the reverse strand, counting down.
GTGCTCATAGAACTGCCAATAATCCGAACTTCGCTTTAAAATTTTTACGACATATTCTTGAGTAGTTATACTAATTTAACAATTTATGCAATAAAAAAGTTGATTTTTTGATCAGTCTAAACTTGTTTCTCACCTTAAAACGCGTTTCCCGTAGTGTTTTTTTGACTCGATAGAAGAGAAAAACAGAGGATCGCAGGAAGCCACATCAGGTGAATACGATGGCGTTTCATTATTGGCGAAAAATTCACGGACAATGATGCCTCCATGCAACGACGCGTTATCATGGTGCAAAATCCACGAATTGTGTTCCCACATGATCTCTTTTTTGGCGAATTACGTCACTTGATCGTTCTTTAATGCGCAAATAATAGTCCTTATTTGGATTCTGACTTTTTGCTAAAAATTACTGATTATAATCCATAAAATCCGTTCACATCACTTTTTTTTTGACTGGAAACGACGTGCTTTTTTTGGTTTTTGTTCCTTCGGAGCCCTCCACTCACTGGTCTAATGTCTGGATTGCCTCTCATACTCATAAGCCCACGTCTCGTCTCCATTAAAGATACGTTTCTTGAATATTGGTTCGGATTCAGGATTGGAAATCATATCTTTGGCGATATCAGTCTGGTCCCTCTTTTGAGGGAAAAAGCCTTCCTTTGTAACCTACTTTGCAGTAATATGGCGTAAGCCCAAATCATTAAACATCCTGAACGGATCCATAAGCACTGTCCAACTTCTGTGCCAGCTCTCTGATTGTGTGATAGTTAATTTGCGGTTATTGATCAACTTTTCATTTTCACTTTATTGACGTTTTCATCAGTTCTCGATGTCGACTTCCTGCCTACCATTACGCTTGTCATCCTCGATGGACTCACGTTCTCTTCTGAGGCATTCATGCGACTCGCAAACGGCTTTGTTTTTAGAGTTACTGAAACTGTTTCGAAACATTTCTATTGGTGAGAGCATTGTAACAACAATGCCCCAATTGAGTTTGCTCGAGAGCACTCCAGGACTCAAAATCAAGTACGTGCGGCAGCCAAAACGTACAACATCCGACCCAAAACTCGTCTTACCAATCATACGTGAAACGGTGTCGGGCCAATTCATCGTATTGAAGGTAATATTGATGCGCTCAAGTGCATTCAGATACTTCAAAATGTTGTGCTACCTTTTTTTTACCGGTGAATTGAAATTTCACTAAAACAATGAGCCGAAGCATATTAATCGTGTTGTAAAAAAGTGTTTCGAAGAAAATTCGATCACTGTTCTGTATTGTGCGTTTACGAGTGCCAACTTAAATCCAAACGAATATCTTTGGAGCGACATTAAAATGCACTCAGTGCGCAGAATACCACAAATTTGTACAAATTTTTTGAAAACGCCCAGAAAGCATGGGACTCTATTCCAGTTGAACGTTAAAGAGGTCCAACAAATACTAGACGAAGTAAGCATTAAGTATTAGGCGATTTAGCAAATTTTGAGTGGAAGTATTTGCTTTTATTTAGAGTGTAAGGATTTAAATACCACCAGTTGTGGGCATTGAAGCAATTCAAGAGGGATCCGAAGAAATTTTTGAGTTATCATTACACATCAGAAACAAAGCCATAAACAAAACAAAGGATTTCTGAAGGATTTCAAAGGATCCGGTGAATATATATAAAGAAGGAGAATACAGTCCCATCGGTCGGAAAGGTCATGGCGACGATTTTTTGGGATCATCCTTATGATCTTTTTAGGAAAAGAGAAAGGAAGGACGATCACTGGGCAATACTATCAGTCCATAAGTTCGTGCGTATTTTACCCATAATTTCACTTTTGTACAATTTTTGCATACAAAAAATTATTCGCGGAATATAAGGGAACTATTTATATTTTCTTTGATATATTGTGCATTCAACAAGTGATTTTAATCGTGGATAGAAGCACGTGTTGTTAAAAAATAAAATGGAATCTTCGAACGAGTATAAGAGGCATATTTTGTATTTTTTTATAAAAGTGGTAAAAATGCAACAACTTCTGCTGTAGAAATAAACACTGTTCACGGAGAGGATACCGTGAGTGTAAGGACTGCGCAAAAATGGTTTTGAAAATTCTGAAGTGGTAACTGCGACGTGGAGGATGCCCCGACGCCTTGATCGAACTCGTGGGAGCTGAGCGAAATTTGACAGTCGATATGAAAGCTCTAAGATTAAATCCATCGCATGGAACAGTTCACAGGCATCTGGTTCAGTTGGAAAAGGTTTCAAAGCTGGGAAAATGGGTTCCGCATAGACTTTCCGTCGCCAACCTTCAGCAGAGAGTGAATGTCTGTTCTCGCTGCTCCAACGGCTTGAAAATGAAAGTTTTTGAACCGTATTGTTACTAGTGATGAAAAATGGGTCCTTTACAATAATTCTGTTCCCAAACGCCAATGGTTAGATAAAGATGAAACACCAGAACCGACCCCTAGAGATGGCCTTCACCCCAAGAAGTTTCTCCTGCTTATTTGGTGGGATATGGCCGGTATTGTTTATTATGAACTTCTGGAACCAAACTAGACGATAACTGCTGATTATTATTCCCATCAGCTATCAAACCTGAATGAGGCACTTAACAAGAATCGACCATCTTTAGTGAATAGACTCAAAGTTTCGTTTCAGCATGACTACGCAAGACCTCATACCGCAAGGCAAACATTAGGCAAGCTGAACGAGCTCGGATGGGAGCTAATGCCGCATCCACCATACTCTCCGGATATTGCACCTTGTGATTATCACCTTTTCCGTGGACTTCAATCCCATATAAGTAACAAGAACTACTCCTCAAAGAAGCTATAAAAAGGGATATCGAAGCGTATTTTGGCTCCAAGAAGACAAACTAATTTTTTGAGCAAGGAATTGTTTCCTAACATGAAGAAATGACTCGCGAGGAAAAAATTTCGTTCAAACGAGGAAGTCATCGCCCCGACAGAAGCGTTTTTTGGAGAGTTCGTCAAATTCTATTCCTTGGAGGGGTTAAAAAATGGCAGGAGCATTGGCTGACGTTTATCTTTCTAAAAGGGGACTTTGTTGGAAAAAAATTTTGAAAAAATGGTGTCTCCATTTCTAACACGGATACTTATTGAACCTTCCTCGTATAGCTTGGTTATTTGACATTCGATTTCCAAAAGCAGTATTTCTTTATCCTATCCTGTCCTTTATCTATATTTGGTGCCAATATCCTTTTGAGCTTCGAAGTATTTTTGTCATAGGTGGATCAGCTACACAGAGTTGTACACCGCTACGACGCCCTGTGTGTTTCGTTGTAACCAAGTTATAATAAAAAGGCCATGTCTGGGGCTATTAAAATTTTCAAATGTACAATTTTTATGGTGCCGAAATCCTCTCAGCATAAGTTTTCAATACAAAGGTGGACTTTTATAACTCTTTTTTCAATTCAGTCCAATATACCTACATACATATGCTCATGCATTCATACGTACAAGTCCAGGTATTAAAAAATTACCTACTACTTTTATTGAATCCAACCGTGTATAATTATGCATCGCCAACACACTTTGTCAACAACACATAGAGCGTAAATATGTATGTACATATGTATTCACATATAAAAGTCATTCTTCCCAGCGCCTGTGTACGCCTTAACCTTGAAATACGTTGTGAATCGCTTTAGTATGACTGCCAAGCGGAAGCAACACCGGCAACTGCGTGATTGGACGATTTGCCTGGTAAAAAGTGCATATAATATGAAAAACTCTGCTTCTGCTGCTACTCTTTATTTGACCAACTTTTTTGCCGAGCGAGATCCAACAAAATGCCCCATTCTACGTCAAGGATTAAGACATGTAATGCAATCAACATGTTGACAACACGAAAAGACTAAAAAGTTCACATCAAATGGTGGAGATGGAACGCCTTCGAGCGCAATGAAAGCGAATTGCAGGCGCAAAAAAGGAAGTTTAAGTAAAAAAACTAACTTTGCTTAAACCAGAACCAATGAAAAAACTGAAATTCAGCATGAAGTGTTGTTAATTTGCGTTTTTGTAAGGTGTTAATGTGCGAAGCGACTCTTGCTGCTGCTGTTGCTGCTGATGACGTTGGCACTGCTGCTGCTCATCTTATTTATCCTATACATCTACTGATACATGCACATGATAATGATGTTAGTGATGTCTATTATTATGTTATCGCTGATGATAATAACCCATTTGCCGTCAGTTGCTGACAAACTCATTTGTGTTTTTCATATCAGTTTTTATTTTATTATTTCTTTTGGCCTATTCAAATTGTACTCATACTTATGCATGGAGTTCTATTTGATACAACTTCTGCAGTTCTATGTTTCGTTGGAGTAGCTATGCGCGTAAGGGCCACATGAAGTGTCAGGTAGAGTTAATAAGTGTAGCATTGTAAGTCGTTGTGATGGATGTTTTATAATTGGCTGCATTGTAATGCTATTTTGCTGCCCTTCCCATGCGCATTAAATTCTCGTAGACACATAATCATAGGCACATCTATGGTAGTGCTTGTGCATACATACGCAAACACACTCGGAACTACGGTTATGAGATTATTAAAACGTTGAATTGCATTGAGTTGCTTGAAAGCGGCTAAAAATTAGTTACCGTGAGATTTTGTTAAACGCGGATTAAAGTGTGATTAAAATCAATCTCATGTAGAGTAATAACTTTTCTAACTTACCATATTTTTTAAGAATCGGGGCTTGTTTTGAGGAGTAATAGTTTATTGTCATTGCTTTAGTACAGTAGGTTGTTTGAGCAACGAAATGCTTAACAATTTATTTTGCAATTGAATCGAATAAAAGTTAGAACGATAACCGTGACTATTCGCTGTCGTGATTGCATTAAGTCATGAAATTTGTTGTATTTTGGACAATCTCGGATAACTTCGGATAATTCCGGATAACCTTGGATAATACGTTTTTGCATTAAATAAACGTAATTTTGTATCAGAACGATAACTACTTAATAAAAAAGAGAAATTCATTGGTTAATAGCACTAAAAACATAATGAATATAGGTATAAAAACTTTACTTTATGTACTACAAAAAGTGGTGCGAAAATATTCATTTCAATGACTTCATAAAATTTGTAAATAAGTGCACGTGTCCATACCAAGTATTGTACCACAGGATAATCCTTTAAAATAAAAATGTTCATGCCTAGTAAATATTTTCTTATACTAGTAAATCTTTTTCTTAATACACTGGATAGTGCATATGCTACTATTCTTCCGATCGAAAAATTAAAATATTTTCTTAAAAGCATTTGATGTAAGTCATGTCTTTATTCTGTATATGAAATATCGTATAGGTATTTACAGTTACGTATTTATATGAAACAAATTTAAGTTCGAATAGTCCTGAAACCTGGAGTCCTGGAGCGCTCAAAGAAAAAAACTTTTAAATGTCCGGATAATGCACTACTCAAAATAAGTTGAGTGTAATTTTGAGACTATTTAAAGTAGTCCTTATTCCACCTGGGGCTCTAAGCTTCACTATGGAGCAAAAGTAATAAATATGTACTGGGATAATAATTTTTAGTAACACCAGAGTAGTTTTGAGTTTAGGAAGGTTATGGAAAAATAATCAGCTATCAGGATATACTCGGATTACCATTTTTAGCAATGTGGATAGAGGTTTTACATTTGCAACATGTAACAAAGTTTTAAAACCCATAATAAGGTAAAGTGTCAATAATTATTATGAGTGCAATCAGACATTTTCTTGAGTTTGTGCAATTAATGGTATGTTTATCAAATTGATAAACTAACATAAGCTTGGATAATGATTTTTAGTAACACCAGAGTAGTTTTTGTCTTCATTAAGGTTATGGAAAAATAATCAGCCATACGGATAATTTGGATATACTTGGATAACCATTTTGAGCAATGGGGATAGAGGTTTTACAATAGCAGTAGGTGTTAAAGTTTTAGAACCTATAATAAAATAAAGTCTCAATAATTATTATCAGTCTCATCACACATTTTCTTGAGTTTGGGGAATTAATGATAAGTTTATCAAGTTGATGTGCTTGGATAATGATTTTCATTAACATCAAAGTAATTTTTGAGGTAAAAGAGGAACTATTTGCTTTACGGATCATATTTTTGTACTCGGATAACCATTTTTAGCAATGTGGATAAAGTTCGTAAGTAATCAAGCTAGTATTCAAATAAAAAAAATTATCTATTTTATAGTATTTTGCATTTTGTTAAATAAATATAATTGGATAAAATTTGTATGCAAAAATGGTTTTCACATAACGAGAAAAGTTGCCCAATCTTCTTCTCTCTAGCTCTGAAAAAGCAAGTTAGAAGTATTTAAAAATGAATGCAACTAAAATTAGAAGCTTAGCATGAAAGCAGTTTGATGGAAATCTATGGCACTGGAGCACCAGGAAAAGGAATATATGTATGTATAGATTAATTTTTATCCCAAAAGTAGGTTAAAAGCTTTCACTTGTCACGGAAGCGGCCAAATGTGTCAAAGACAAAAAACGAGAAAAAAAATCGTTTAAAAGTAAGCGGATTTAAAAAAAGCCTCAATAATTCCCAAATGTAACCGAAATGTGATTGAAAAGGAGTAGGAAATGAAAGGTAGCGACAGCGGTTAAACGACCAATCGAAAGATGAAAAACTATACACTTGCATCCATACATACATACATACAAACATGCACAAGTATACATAAAAAATTGCAAATATTCTGAAAGCCAAATCATTAAGCTGGCATTTTTTCCATCAAGCAATCAATCAATTTTAAATGCTGTTGACATGTCACGGCGGCTGTTGTTGCATAGTGCAGGTACAGCACTGCACAGAAGCGCCAACGGACCAACAGCACCAACGGCAACAGTGGCTCGGAATATGGCGGCAACAAGCGCATCCGTAAACTTAATTTTGCCACTTTGTGCCGGCCATTCGTTTGAATCCCAATGCTATCACGTACATACATGTTCTTGTAAGCAATGGAGTGGATTAAGTGAAAAAATGGCAGATGAGGAAAAAAGTTGTAAATGTGAAATGTATTTTTCAACATGTGACACATTTACCCTTTGGCATGCTGCCTCACTTACCTCCGAGGAACTTTCATCGCTAGCCAAGCGTTGAAGTGACAGGCATCAAAAACCGAAAAAATATAATAAAAGTGAAACAAACCTGCGGATAGGTAAAAAGTTGCTGCCGATAAAAGGTAGAATATATCTCTACTCTTACGCTTTCCTTTGGATTTTTGTGTAACCACTCTTTTTTCTGATTTTTCATTTGCTGTACTCGTATGTTGCTTGTCAAATTAAGTCAATCATTTCTTTTGATAACATTTGCTCATCAAAATGTTTAAATGGTATCGTAAAAAAGAACCAAACGAACAACATCAAAAGAGGAAACTTTCAAATATGCATTTCAGCTTGTTTACATAATTCTAATTAGTCGACTGATGATGTTTTATGAACGGAAAACCAAGCAATCCGTGTTCTTGTTAGCTAAAATTTAGGAATTGAAAAAATAGCTGAAGATGTGGGAAGTATAGAAAAACCTTAATGATACGTACATTTTAGCTGTTCAACTTTTAACTGAAACATTACATTATCGCAACTTCAAAAACATGGTTTAATATTATCCGGCGCTTCAAATCAAATTAAAGCCGATTGTAAAAAGTTTGCTAAATGAAAATAAATAATCTTCATCGCTTCGGATAACACGGATAAAACTAAATACGAAAAATCTTTATGTTGATGTTGATTTAAGAATATTGTATGTATTTTCTGCATTGGATAATAGAAAATGAACTTTAATATGACATTTTGTATCAAAATATATTTTTCGATTCGAAAAGGGTCTAAAATTATTTGTGGAATACAAAATGATTTCGAGCTAGTAATTGCTTATACATAATTAGTATTTTAAAGAAGAAAAAAATTTCATTGCTTCGGATAACACGGATAAAACTTATAAATGATTATCCGGCCAGTAATAAATACGAAAAATCTTTGTATTGATGTTGATTTAAGAATATTTGATGTATTTTCTACCTTGGATAATAAGAAATTAACTACAACATGATATTTTGCAACGAAAATATTTATTCCGACTTCGAGAAGGGTCTAAAATTATTTGTGGATGCAAAATGATGTGGAGCCAGTACTTTCTTATAAGTATGCTACAGAAAAATAAATGGTCTTCATTGCTTAGGATAACTACAATAAATTTTTAGCATGTTGACTTCAGAATATTTGATGTATTTTCTACCTTGGATAATAAAAAATTAACTACAACATGATATTTTGCAACGAAAATATTTATTCCGACTTCGAGAAGGTCTAAAATTATTTGTGGATACAAAATGATGTCGAGCCAATTATTTCTTACAAGTATGCTACAGAAAAATAAATAGCCTTCATTGCTTCGGATAACACGGATAAAAATTATCCAGTATTATTTGGCACGTAATAAATTCGAAACAACTTTGTACTGATGTTGATTTAAGAATAGGTGCAGCATTTTCTGTTTCGGGTAACAACAAATTAACTTGAATATGACATTTTGCATCGAATATATTTATTCCGACTCCCGCACCTTAAAATTATTGATGGTTGCAAAATTCCACCTAATTTTTCTTATATTGGATATCAAGATTTTTATTTAATTTATTAATCTATCAAATGCTAAATTGCCCTATTTTCATAGTTTGGATAAGATGAATTGCACGGATAATTTTTATTGGAGTTATAAAGCTCTTAAATTAGGCTTCTCATCAATTTTTGTGGTATTCCATTGGAACATTTTTTTTTTAAGTGTTAAATTTTATTTTACAAATATAATAAATGAAAAATATGCTCAAGAAAGTAGACATTTTTCGTATTTTGTTAAAATTTTTGAATATGTAATAAATGATTTGGAACCTACTAATTATGTTAAAAATTATTTATAGGAAGTTAAAAGGTATCGACCATTAATTAGGAATATTCTGATGAATTCAGATTAGATTATTTTATTTTGTGCTTTTTTAAGACGCGGTAAATGGATAAATTTTAGTTTGACTCTTCAAGACGTTAGATAAGATTGTTAGGGGTATTTTCAATATGTAAAACTTATATAGGCGAAATATTTATGGCTTCATAACTTTTGCTGTACTTTGCTTCTCGATTGTGATGCCATATCGAGAAGTAAGAATATAATATGGGCAAGCATCTGCGACTGGGATGATCGGAAGAGAGGCACAAACGGTCAACCCAACCCAGTATCATCTTAAGTTTTTTAGAAGAAGAGTAGAGTTTATAACAGACTTTGATGCAAGTCTTTTTATTTTTCTAACAAAATTCATAATAGAAAAGAAACTCTTAATTCAATTCTTGTGTAATGCTTTCAGCTTGGGGCTAGCTAAAAATCATTAACCGTATATCTCAGCTAAGCGTTGAATAGCATTTGGTAAGTTGATTATTCATCAAATTGAGCCAAATAGCTTGAAATAGTTGTTTTGGATAATCCGGATAACTGGATAAATTTTTATCCGTTTTATCCGACTTCAAAAATATGCTTTAAGAAATAGTTGTGACATTATAACTGACAAAAACTGTTGTATTGTACATGTAATTGGCGTCTACGCCGTCTGTTGGGTGTTGGGTGTTTCGGCCGAGGTCCACTTCATATTATATTTATGCTGTGCATCTCGATGTTTTCCCACAAATAGAGGGGCCTACAGTTTTATGCCGCCTTTGAACTGCAGGTGGTTTTTTATGGCAGAAATATACTCGGTGGTTTGCCATTGCGTGCCGAGTGTCGACCGAGATTAGAAAAAACCTTACTTTATTTTTGTCATTTGGTGTTTCATGCCCGGGGTTTCTCTGTTGTAGTTATATTACTGTAAAATTTTAATTGAAGATTGCAACAGTTCTAGTTAGCTCTTCTAAAATATATAATATATACCTATACACATATATCTAATATTTTAACAAATTTGTTTAGCTTAAACTAAGCCCTGAATGCCATTTGCTACATTCCTCTTTTTCAATGGTTGGTGCGATAACCGCTTACGCAATTTTGGCCGAGTTTAACAAAGCGTGACAGTCGTTTCTTTCTCGTGCTAACCGGCACCAGTTGGACACACTAAGTGAAGTTAAGTCCTTTTCCACCTGATCTTTTCAATGCAGAGAAGGTCTTTCCCTTCCTCTGCTACCACCAGCTGGTACCGCAACGAATGTTTTCAGAGCCGTAGCATTTGTATCCATTCGGACGACATGATCCAGCCAACGTAGTCGCCGTCTCCAACGTGCAAAGGTCCAAAAATCTTACTCAGAATCTTTCTCTCAAATACTCCGAGCGACGCTTCATCGAATGTTGCCATTGTCCAAGCTTCTGCGCCATAGAATAGGACAGGCATGATGAGAGCCTCGTAGAGTGTTAGTTTTGTTCGTCGAGAGAGGACTTTACTACTTACTTTGCTTACTTAGTCCAAAGTAGCACTTGTTGGCAAGAGTGATTTTACGTTGGATTTAACGGCTGATATTGTTAGTGGTGTTAATGCTGGTTCCATGTTAAAGGAAGTCTCTTGTAACCATGAAACTATAACTGTCAACAGTGAGTGTGTGTATGATACGCGAGTGCGCCGATTTGTTTGATGACAGGAGGTACTTTGCTTTGTTCTCGCTCACCACCAAACCCATTCGTTTTATTGCTTTATCCAGTTGTAGATTAAATAGATTCAAATAGTTTAAACTTAATGCTGTGGATATTAGGACAACTGAAAAATTTCTATCCGTTTTATCCGACTTTCACAATGTAATTTGCCACATGTTTAAGGCAATGAGTTTCGTTGAGTAGTTAAAATTTTTTTCTTCTGGATAATTTGAATAAGTTTTATCTATTTTACGCCACTTACAGAATAAACTCTCGTTCATCTCTGTGGCATTATAAGCAATAAAATTGAAGGTATTAACCTTAATTGGAAAATTAAAAAATTTGACATTTCAACTGTGAGCCAAAGTAAACAAGTACGCTAATGAATTTCAAAGTTACCTCATCAAATTCCTAGATGAAATACGAATTCTATCGTACCAAATTTTCGCAGAATTTTATTTGAGCCAGACGAAATAACAAGAATAAATTGTGCAATAATAATGCAACTGCATGGCACGAATTGAGTGCTGAATGTCAATGTCTTGTCGTGTTTACTAGCATTTAAGAGCAAAAACAGAACCACTACCAGCAGAAAATGGGGCAACATTTGCACAGCTGTTGCATATATTGTCTTATCGCAGTCATCGATGGGATAGTAAACAACAACAAAAAAAGGCAGATGAGAAAATAGCGAAAAGAAAAAAAAATGAAAATAATAAACATGAAAATATATTTTTGTGTTGTTTTTTTTTGCACTGCAAACTGTCAAATCTCATGTGCACATGTCATAAATGTCAACAAACGAGAATTATGGCAACAAAGTGGCAAGGCAGTAGCTGCCGCTAGGAATTGCTGAAGGCATAACAAATATGCTAAAGTGTTTACGGCAGCTCATCGTCATATTCGTAGTCGTCATTGCCCTCCAAGTGCTGGCAACGTCAATCGTGGTCGACGAGCGTCACCCAGTACACTAGCAGCGGCAGCGATAGTAGCTACGTTCAAGTGCTTTCAACAGATACACTTGCGTGCTCACATTTTCTGCGATGTAACTATTTACATGCATACATACGAGTACTCGTACATATGGAAACATATGTGAAGCATAGCATAAGTATTACACCAGCTACTGGGTTCGAGTTCGAGTAACCCAAGCTCCTTGTGCTACGGCCACTATGTACTGTGTGCCGGGTGCTCTTGAGGTCCCTACGCTACTGTCAACCATATTCTACCTAGCGCCTAAATATACAGCTGCTGCCACCCATCTCGTCATCTCGTCATTCCATCTTTCCGCTTTCCGCATATCGCCAGTTAAGATTTCGTGGTCCGTGACCATTTCTGAAATGTGATAATTGAAGTAAAAGGAACTCATACTCGTATGGCATATGGCAGAGTGAAGATTCGCGTTGCTAGAAAAGCACACAAACACTGGTAGACGCTGTGCTCTAATGAGTGCTCGGTGTGCAGGCGCTGCTTGGCGAGGTGGGAGGTGGGTAACTTTGTGCATATTGCACAGTTTCTTTTCTTGTTTGTTTTCTATGTATGCATGTTTTCGGCTTCCTGGAAAAAATTTACTATTTGACACACAGTCTCGTTGTCGCAGCAACTGTGCTGCTCTGGGCTCCAATGCCAGTTTGTGTTTGGTGGTTGAGTCGCTGCGAGAATATTATCCACCGGCCAGCATCTGGGAAAGGCATAAAACCACATAAATGTCAACTGGCAGGCAAGCAGACAGTCAGGCAACTAGTAAATCAGACGACATGCATACACACAAATACATATCAAACATACAATAGTCATAAGAATTGTATGGAATCATGAGTTCTTGATGTATGTGTGCACCCATATACTATACATGTACACGTATGCAAGTATGTAAATGCAAGCAAGCTATGTGACGCCTCACACTTGCACTACAATTCTACTTACCAGGAAATTTTCACGGCGATAAAATTCATAAAAATATATAGAAATATGCAAAAGTTGCAATTGCAGTGAAACGAAATTTTTTTCTAGAAATAAATTTTGCAACATTAGAATATACAAATGTATATATGTATGTAACCTGGACGGGACTTTTATTATTATTTATGTATTTGCGAGTTGTTAGAGCGGTGTAAATTAGAGTGTTTCGCACTTTTTTAAACTTTCATGATACTGGGAAAAAGTGCATGTGACACTTCTCACTTGTTAGACTCCTGTGCTGCTAATCGCTCTAGATGGGCGTGTATGTACATAAGTGCCGAAAGGCATGAATAACTTTATGTTCCCAGTAGACTTCTATTAAAGAATAATGACTGAAGAGAAAAGTGTGAACGTACCCATGCGTACATACATAAGTATGTATGCACCTACATACGTGCACAAATGAGCTCGTAATTACACGTAAGAACAGTAGTTCACATCCGTTTTCAGGTTTTATGTGTCGCTTAAAGCTTGTGACGCACTACGGATACAACGGATAATATGGATAAAGATTATGCGATAGTAATCGTTGTATTTAAAGTGGGTACAAACCGTTAATGTTCCAACTACTGTCAGCACTTTCATTATTTTTATCCGACCATCTAAATTGCTGTAGAAGAGTAGAAATAATTTCCAGTTATTGCTGTGAGGAAAAATGCTTATTTGTTATTTTTACCGCCAACCATTAAAGTGGTATAGTGCATATTAAAATTTGTTTAAATTATTAAATGTTATATATTATAAATTGCTGCATAACATTCGGTATATTATTTCAGCTTGGCGAGAAAGTGTTGTATGTTCCATGAAAGCTTATTATTCGTTGCAGGTAAAATCTAGAATACGTATAACATTTATCCGAGGTTATCCACTGCCTACAAAATACCAAAAAATATCTGAAAACGCAAATTAGGGACGTTGCACTATCCGTTTTATATAAAAGTCTTATCCAAATCTTACATTTATTAGGAAAACGTATGTTTTTTACATGGATGCTAATTATAACTTGCTACTCAAATGTAGAATCCCTATAATATTTATCCGAGATTATCCACTGCATACAAAATACCCAATAATATCTGAAAATGTAAATTATGTAAGTTAAACTATCCGCTTTATATAAAAGTCTTATCCGAGTCTTAATCTTTGTTTATGAAACCGTACGTTTTTTACATGGAAGCTACGTTACAGGTAAAATCTAAAATACGTATAACATTTATCCGAGATTATCCACTGTGCGTCTTTTAACAGGATACCTTACAGGTCACTGCAGCCTGAGATACCATCTAAATAACATTGGTCTAGCCGAGACCAATGTCTGCACTTTGCGAAATGGACATAGAAAGCTCAGAACATGTGCTTTGTGAATGTCCTGCGTTGGGCAGACAAAGACTTCACCACCTTGGTGGTATCGTAGTAACTCCACGCAATCTTTGGAACAACAAACCCAAAACTGTGCTAAAATTTTTACAAAGCCTGAAACTCTAGGGTTACAAAATATGTCTTTCACAATAGATCAGCTCTGGTCGCAGTGCGTAATAGCCTTCTAATAATAATAATAATCCACTGTATACAAAACAGCAAAAAATATCTCAAAACGTATCCACTGTCCACTTTATGCAAAAGTCTTATCCGAGTCTTACCTTTTTATGACAAACGAGTTTCCACTGCATACAAAATTAGAAAGAATGTCTGAAAATGCGCATTATGCTAATTACATTATCTGCTTAATGCAAAAGTCTTATCCGCGTATTACTTTTATTATGAAAGCGTATTTTTTTTACAAGGAAGCTTATCATAACTTTCTATTAAAATCTAGAATACATATAACATTTATCCGAGATTATCCCCTGTAAAAAATACCAAAAAATATCTCAAAACGTTAATTATGTTAGTTACACTATCCGTAAAATCACTTATCTCAAAACGTAAACTATATTAGTCTTATCCGAGTCTTATCTTTTTTATGAAAACATGTTTCTTTTACATTTAAGCTATATTACAAATAACACTTTTCATACATGTTACAATTATTCGAATTATCCGTCCACACGAAGATCCAAAAAACCACGAAGATGTCAGATAACACACATAATATTGAGTAACAATATTTGCGTTCAGCCGATCGCCTTAGCCGAATTCGCTGGTGCGTGATTACCACTCGGTAGTGCCCAAGTGCGGTTTTTATTAGCAGGAATCGCAAAGCTCTGAGAATATTTCTATCATTAATTAGACACACGGCACAAATTGTAGGAAGAGCTCGGCCAAAGCTCAACAAAGGATATAAGCGCCATGTTTAAGCAAATGTCTTATCCGAAGCAGTTAAGTGACCTTTAAGTAGACATTCAGACTGATTCATGCAATTTTTCCTTCACTGTATCTATTATTAGTTTCTCGTTCTCATAGAAAAGTTTAATCACACAATACCTATATACGATAGAAGAACAAGAAATAAATATTTCAAGGTAAGAAAATTTATGAAACATTTTATCCGTGATTATCCGTGCCGAAATATGTTCCATTTTCTGGAAAATAGTTTCATAAAATTGTTTTATGACATATGCGCGTGTATATACAAAGTTTGGGAAAATCACAACCAAATCCATAAATGCGTATGACTCGCGGATATAAATAAATTTAAAGTTTCATACGTTAGTAGTAGTAGAAGATCAGTGAAGTGTGATAGTTAAGTAATTCATCACATTCAGAGTTTGCGGATAATTTTCCTTCAGTCCGGATAAACCGGATAAGTTTTAATTATGTCTGTAAGAATTGCCAAAAGCTACAGAAAGCCAATTGGCATTAAATACAATAAAACATTTATTAGTATGTAAAAAAAGCAATAAAAGTATCTTAAGCGCTGTAAAAGTGATAAAAAAAGTGTTAGCTTCGGCTATCCTTGAAGAAAATTGGCTCGTTTAATGCATTAATAAATCGTTAGTTACAAATAAAAAACAGCTCAGCAATATCTTGATGAAAAGCGGTTATCCGTGAATAAAATTGACTCGTCTCTTTTATTGCAATTAAAAGCGAACGAATATTTGGAGGAAAAGTAATTATCCTTGAATTAATTCGACAGCTAAAATTGCAATTTTCTTTTTCTGGAAATTGTTTTGCTGAAATTACTATATGAAGTATTTTATCCACCCGCAACAGATACATTATAAATATATGAGATTGCCATATTAAAAAAACACATTTTATTTTTTTAATTTTTTTTTATTATTATTATTATTTTTAATGAGGTAAATCAGTGCGGTGTGTCGGATATATTATTTACGATTTGCACTAACAGCTGCGCCGCCTTTTCTGATGAAGCAGATACATTTTCTTCAGTGCGGATAAGCTGGACAAATTGCATTCACCACCTGCAAGAACTGCCAAAAGGCTAAAGAAAGTAATTTGCTAATAAATAAAAGGTCGTCAACACATACTTACATATATATGTACATGCACACTGCCGAATAACGCAGTCGTCGTTCCTCCAATCTTCTTTCGAAGCGCTCTTTTTGAACTGGCAATTAACACAACAATGTTGCACGAAATTCTCCATGGCTTTTAGCCACCGCATAAATCACATTTTTTCGTTCGATAATCTGTCATTTCAACAGTGGAATCCTTTTTTCTTCTTTTTTTTTGCACATTTTCACTTGCAAAATTTTATGCGGACGAATGTAAATCATTCAAGAAGCCAGGAACACTCAACAAGTACTCGTATCAGCGAGTGAGTAAATACGTCCAATTTGCCGACCTGCTGGTACAGAAGTGAAGTAGAAAATCTTGCATTAAGGTGCAGTTCACCACCAGTCGACGCCGTGCATCACCATGCCGCTCAGCATTAAACCCACCAACAAGTATAGTTAAAAGGGAGGACGAAGGGAGACGACAGTTTGTGCAATGTCCGTGTAATGTCTTTATTCTGCATAAAAATTCCTTATGTCCAACATACAGGATGGACTGAGGCGAACGCGGATGTGGCATGTGCGATAAGAGCACGGGTCTGCGGAAAAGATGCACTTGTAAGCCTCGCCAGGGGTTCATATGTAGATTTCACTCCTCATGCGAGCACATGTGTCTGTGTGTGTGCATGTGTCTGGCGATGCGGGCAATTTTCTGCCCTCAAGATTGACATAAACCAATTAACTTTTGCCATTTATTTATCGCTTTTTGACTGCGCTTTTCAACTTTGAAATGGCATGATGGCACTAAACTACACTTAAGGCAACGAGGCGGCTTGTGTTGAGGCGGCAAAGCATAGAAAATACAGCTGAATGACATGGCAGAAGGTACGGAAAAGAACTGAACTAGGAAACATTTAAGCACAGGAAAGGAAAAATATTTTGTTGCAAATAGAAATTACAAATAAATAAAAGCTGGTAGTAGAAAAAGGAATGAGTGTAAGGTGCCGCTGGTGAAAATTGCATGGTTGGGCTTTGAAAGCATACTTTGTTGCTGGAATTGCAAGTAACAAAAACGAAAAATAAAAAATAAGTGGTTCAAGTCCGATGTATACTACGCGGGATTTCCTTGGCAAATTAGTTTGTGACAAAAAAATCTTAAAACTTGGAAAAAATGAACTTGTCCAAATTCTCTACAAGCAGACGCATGAGATATTTTGGGCACTTTGTATGAAGCGAAACGATGCGATGAACAATTTCATGTCCAAAGTGATCCAAGTACTTCGGTCATTTACGCTGATTTTTCTGAAAACTGGTTTATTTGTAGGTTGAAGTATAATATAATAAGAAAGAAATTGATTTTTTTTTTTAAATAAATAATTTTGAGATTTATTCAATCTTTATTGAAACTATCAATTTTTTAATTTTTTAGTATAAAACATAGGTAGGTAGGTGAAATAGTCGGGGTACCAGACTGGCACTCCCCAAGTAGCACTAAAGCGCCCTTTTGATACCATTAGGGGATCTTCAACGCGCACATATCTACAGACAACCAGAGCTGTTGATGTAGCGGAGAAGGTTGAGAGGAGTTCGGTTGGAGCACTGCCCCAGGCTGTCGAAGGAAGCAGCACTCAGTGACGTTAATCGTCTGGCAGCCAAAACCGGACATTTACAGAGAAAGCGCACAACAGCCTCCTTCTTTGAATGGTCCCCACAGCTGCTGCAATAGGGGTTAAAGAGTACACCCAGCTTTTCTGCGTGAGTGCCGACTGTCCAATGATCGGTAAACACTGCTACAAGTTAGGAAATTGGATGGCGAAGAGTCCCAGCACTACCTGCGTCCTGTGTCTATTGCACTGGGGCTACAGGATTTTCGAAATAGCACACGAAGAAATGGACCTCCGTCTGATCTGTCCTTTCCTGAGAAATAAATTGTGAAGTTTCTCTTTAATAACAATCAGGTGAATATCGATGACCGGGTGGAAGACCTGTAAAACGAATTCAGCAATTTCATTTCCCAGTTCAGGAACCCAGTTCAGAGAAATGTTACCTGCACACCCGGGGAGATTTGATGTTCTTTAAGCAAGTTTATTATTTTTATTGTTTTTGTTCGTTTTTGTATTTTTTTATTTTTTGTTCAAAATGCGAAACTTGCATGTAAATATTTTGAATAAAACGCAGCTTATAAGGAATTATTCAGAGTTCACAGCTAAATAACTGTCATATTAAATAAAAGCTTTTTACGAGTTTTGGATAACGTGGATAAAAACAATTTTTTTTACGAATTTATCAAAGCTCACAAATAAATGTCCTCTTCTCTGTAAGAAAAGCGCATAATAAATATTTTGGATAAAGCGGATAACGTGGATAATTCTTTTTTTAATATTTCAGACAATTCTGCAAAGCTTACAAATAAATGCATGTAATCCTTATCAAACGGATAAAATGTTTTATTGCGGATAAAGTATATCAAGAATAATCCGAAGTATTCTGACAATATTCTGTAATTTCACTAATATGGAGCCTTCAACGTATATGAAAACACCCGCGGATAAGAAGTATATAGGTTTATTTAGAGTTTACACACATAGATATATTTTATAGTGCGAAGTATGAAACTAAGAACGTTTTTGATACATTTTATATGAGATTTATGACCTTATAAGAGTTAAATTAATGAGTTTTACCCTAAGAACAAGTAAGAAAGTATGTCTAAGAAAGTATGTATGACCAAGATACGAGGTTTGCGAGCAAACATCTCTGACTAACTGACAGATTTTATCCGTTCATTTAAAAAGCATGAAAAAAGTAAAATAACGTAGTCCTCAGGCATTCAAAATACTATAATGTAGCCCCGCGATTCGTATTTTGTGGAGCGATAAATTTAATTCAACACCTTCACAACTGATCCACTGACCAATCTTTGCTGGATCTGTGCTGGTATCTTGTTCCAAAAGTTAGTAAGATCGTACATTTGACCTAACAATCGTTTTCCAGTCCAAAAAGTTGGTTTACAAAATTTCTTGAAAGAGGTTCGCGAGCATTGAAAATCCCAAATTTTTTTCTCACAATGGATTTGATTTCTGTAGAAACGAGACTCCAAAAAGGAAATGTATGGAGTCGGCAGTTCCCAATCGCTCATTTAATAAACGATGCCTGATTGGGGCCTGGGACTATGTCGACCCAATTGCTCACCTAATGAAGCAATATTCAAGACTTGGCAATAAAGTTCTTCAATTTAATTTGCACTGACGCAGTTTTTGGTGAAGTCTTTATTTTGCTCTGTGCAATGAATTTCTGGAATAACGCACCGATGTATGAGTCCGGAGGCGCACGAGCCCGCAGCCGCAAGTTGTCTAAAGCTATTAATGACTCAAAGGTTGGAAAATAGAGTCAGAAGAAGAGACTACCAATAAAAAATGCTTTGAGAGCCACGAAAAATTGTATTTTTGGATAGAATCCATAATTTGAAGAAAAATCGAATGAAGATAATCGAGCTTAAAGCATACGGTGTTGAAAATTAATACATTTTTCGCCGAATAGAGTATTAATTTCCTAAATTTCGAAGCCTTTTTGATTTACTCTCGTGCACGAAATTTACGCAGCCACGTTTTCAAATAGAAAACTCATCCCTATGCAGTAGCGCCAATTGGCCGGCTGTAGGGGCGACAGAGGCGGCGGCGTAAATGAGATAACTTCGCTGCCTAATCTCAGCAAACTGTCGAATTGCATTTTCTGGCAGGCATATCGTGCACGGCGACAGGCAGCTAACATGTCGGCTAAAGCTACGTAAATCGAAACGACTGCTAGCGTGTGCGTGCGCACGCTTGCGCATGCACCGTCAAGAGCAAAACGTTTGCATGTACGTTCCGAACGCATGCGTGCGTTTCGATGCTTCGTGTGGCACACAAGTTCCAAAGCTAACGCGTGTCTGTGTCTGTGGCCAGTGCCAGCGTCCGTGCTATAATCCTTTTATCTATGCAATGTTGGTTTTGATATCCTACCACCAGACACTTTTTTTTATCGCACACTACAAATTTTAGGATTGTCTTTGGTGTTGTTGTTGTGCTTTTGGTGCACTAATTACCCATGCAAATTTAAGCAACTCACTCATGCGATATGGCACAAAAGGTAGGCCAAATAGGTAGTAGCGAAAATTGTTGCTAAGAATAGCCACTCACAGACACACATACATATATGTGGACATATTTGTACATAGGATAGAAAAGGCAAAGTTCAGTACTGATAAATTTAATTTTTCGTAGCAATAGTGACAGCGCATGCGCAACGCATTCTGTTAGCCATCAGGCTGTACTCTTCGAAGGAGTTCTTTAGAAACGTTTTGCTAATTAAAATAAAAAAATGATTACGCGACGTCTGTCTGTCACAAAGGTAGACAAAATGTGGCGATAAAGTGAATGAGCCGCCACGACTTAACAAGCAACGCAGGACATGAAAGCAACAACAGCAAATAGAAGAAAATAACAACTTGAAATGCTTCATCGACAGTCGGTTTGTGCAATGTCAGCGTACTTTGTTATATTCTTCCTGCGTGTGTATGAGTGCAAGAGCAATTAAATATCAACTCAACTTGCCACTTCTTTGTTTTATTTCGTCGCTGTTGATTCACTTCTTAGTATTTATTCTATTTACGTATTTGTTAACTTTTCCCTATGTCGTTTCCTGTAGTACGAGAGACTAGTGTAGAATTATTGCACTTTGAGCCAATACCTGCTTGCGTCAAGGTTAGTTCCGGTCACAAAGGAACATAACCTGGCGGTGACATAGCTTCAAAGCAATTAAATGGGAAGGAAAGGGAGGAGAGGAAACCTTCAACATTTTTAATTAGGCTAGTTTCATATTTTGCGAGGGCTGCAGATAAAAAGAAAGTAGCTTAAAATGAAAGAAGATTAAACCCCCGATCTTAGCAGTGTTTCGACTGGTTCAAGTTGCAATCAGTTTCTGCTGTACGGGAGTTGAAGAGCCGCGAACTTCGGATATCTCACTTGTTCAACCGTCCACTTCTGGCTCTAAAAAAAAGGCAGCCCAGCAGTGAAAAATCTAGTATATGGGCAAAAAACCCAAGAACTCGAAATCGAATAATCGGTTGCTGAGTCCGGAAGTCCAGTTAATTTGCCTATCCCGATTGTGCGAATAACTTTTAAGCTAATAGAGGAATTTTTTTTTCATTTATATTGGAACGTAATTTTTTTTAGATATGTTAGGAGTAAAAAAATGTTCGATCGTTTTCTTATATACAGTCAGCGTCAAAATAAAGTGTATACCACATAATGAGAAGTTTTGATTATTTTCGTATTTATTTTGTAATTTAAATTGTTTTATTTTTTTTATAAAAATATAGTTCATACTACAACAAGAACCATATAAAGAAAAGTTTTGAATTTTGTATAATATTTTAAAATTTCTGAAAATTTTCATCAAAATTTTACGTTTTTTTACTAGGAATTTTCAAAAAAATTTTAGTCTTTTAATTTTTATTGCATTTTGGTATAATACAGTGCAAGTTTCAAGTAGATCAAAAATCACACTGGTTTCTGAGAATTTTTTCGGACGCGGTGCTATGCCTTTTCTCCACTTCAGGTCTTTTCCATATTTTTTATATTGAAGAAAACGTCCAACACGGCCAGCAGAAACAGTTGCCCAAAATCAGCGCAATTTTTGAGCCCCTTGAAGTTTGCAATTTCTTCTTCTTCTTGATTCACGGAAAGTAAAAGAAGGGACGAAACAAAAGAAGAAGTTTTCTTTCTGCCACTCAGCCAACAAACCAAAACCTGCTGCCTACTCAAACCGAGCTTCTGAGCCCAACCAAAGAGTCGCAACACTAAACGCTTTTTGCTAGCAATAGTAGCTACGACGCTATTGTCGGTTGGCGGCGGCCACTTATCTGCTTCTGCATCGCTGAAGCTATTTTGGCGCAAGATGCACACCAAGTGAGGTCAAGTCCTCCTCTACCTGATCTTTCCAACGCAGAGGAAGCGGCTGCTACCATCAGCTGGTACCGCATCGAATACTTTCAGAGCTGGAGCGTTTGTATCCATTCAGACGACTTGACCCAGCCAACGAAGCCACTGGATGATGGTTCCATGTGTATAAGTCCACGCAAGTGGGGAAAGTTCGTGATTACCATTCACTTGGGAGTGACCAGAACGATTATTCTGCATATGGTGCAAGCAGCTCGCAACTTCCGGGCCTCGCCCAAGTATCCTCTGGGTAGCTTCCGGGCATCCGTTTGAGAGCGAGCTAATGTGAGAAGGCGAAACAATCCAGGATATCTGGTTGTGCGCTGGGTTTGGGACACGCCACGTAAAAATCCTCCCCCATTGAGAAATAATGCAAAGCCTCGGAGGAGGCTACTGAGAACTGCCTACTCGGATGCCGGCCCCAGCAAACGAACTAAGGATTATGATTTGAGGGCATGCGCTTGACATGTCCGGTCCTTTAATGGCGAAGATGCCTCTGTGCGGCCGGTTGATGTCTTCCCAGCAAAAGCAGACATCACTGCCATTCAAGAGATGCGATGGATGGGGCATGACAAAAAAGAACATTGGAAAATTGAACTTTGCTATAACAAAATTCTGTGTTTCCAGAAAATATGATTAAAAAGTTTGAAATTTTGATGAAAATTCGCCGAATTTTTATGAATTTTGTACAAAGTTTGAAACTTTGGGCTGTATAGTTTTTGTTGTAGTAAGCTATAGTTTTATGAGCGCACGGTCTGTAAGAGTATAAGATGAAAGAATGAATGGTCTATTCTAACAATCCAATGGTAAATGATGTAGGAACCCAAATCTAAAGTCTGTTAAAACTTAGGTACCTGATTATAAAGGGTCCGCCACATAACTTGTACGGAATTAAAAATGCTATAAAAAGAAACTACTCAATATTTTTCCAAACTGTTTTTGTTAATTTGAAGCTACAATCCTTCCGGTTAATGATGGAACACAGACTTCATTCATATGGCTGCCTCGGCTAGCCATGCACCATCCCATACTGATCTTGGTCTCATTTTTCAACACATTTATGAACGATTGTGATGCGGCTGTATTTCAGCTGATGACAGCGCATAGGTATGTTGGTCTTCAGTGCATCAATTGTATGCTGGTTTGTTGGCATAACACTGGTCTTTGACGGCACCCCAAAGATAATACATCCAACGGCGTCAAATCGCAGCTCCGAGGCAGCCAAACGATATCAGGATATTCGGCTGATAATGCGATCTTCGAAGACAATGCGCAAAAGATTGATCGTAGCATTCGTTGTGTGGCAAGTAGCACCATTTTGTTGGAACCAAATGCCACCAATATCCTCCTCTTCAATTTCTCGGAGCAAAAATTCGTTCAAAATGGCCCGGTAACGCTCTCCATTGACGGTTACGGCCACTCCTCGCTCATGTTTGTAAGATAAAATGGACCAATGAATGCCTCTCGACTCAAAATCCGCACCAAACAGTAACTCGTTGTGCAATGCATCGGCTTTTCTTCGAGTGCGTGCGGGTTTTCTGAGCCCCAAATGCGGCAATTTTGCTTGTTAACATACCCGCCAATATAGAAATGAGCTTCATCCGAAAAGATAGATTTTTCGGTAAAAGTCTTCATCTTCTTCAAGTCGATCCCAAGCCCGTGAAGCGAAGCGAAAACGCATTGGGTGGTCGATCCTTTGAGCGTATACACAACCATTTTCGCTCAGAGGAAGAATACAACTAATTTTCTGTCAAATCAGATGACAGCTAAGTGTTACCATTCTTCAAATAATACCTAGTTCAAATCCGTAACGATAGATGGCGGTCCCTGTATTATTAGCATGTTATTTTGTTTTTACTATGCTAATTGGTACTAAGTCAAGGATGATAGATTACTAGGTTTCGCCATCCGAAGCAAACTTATGAGAGCAAACTCGACTGCCACATCATTGGGGACTCGCCAACAGAATTCTGTCCACTCACACACTCGTCCAATCAGTCGTTATTCAGCCGACAAAAACTAACATGAGTGTTGGTTGTGTTGATTTTTTCAGACCATTTTTTTTCACCAACACCATCTCAGTTTTTTTTCTTTAACAAACCCCAGTTACGTCAACCAATCAGCTGATTCCTTCAAAATCGCTGAGAGCCGGTTAATGGTCTGATGTTGGCCACAGCTCTGCATGCTGTACATTGTGACATTGAGTTATTAGTATTATAGTATACCTTTACTGAAGTTATGGCAGAATTATTAACAAATTCACTACTAGCAGAAGTAGATTTTTTGGCTTCCACAAAAAAAGTAAAAAAAAATCAGTACATTTTCTTGCGCATAACTCTGCAATTTTTAATTCTAATAGTTCTATTAATAGAAATAGGAAGAATTAGTTAAGTTGTTTTTAAAAACTATTACACCGAGGCTTAAATAAATGCAATCCATATTCATTAGAGGGTTAAATATATTTTGTGTGGACCACACCGATGCATCAGCTCACCAGTAGCAGCAGCTTAGAAAATGCAAATTATGTGTAACAACAACCACAAGCAGCTGAAAGTTCGACAGCTAAACAGAATTTGAAGTACAATGATTCAAGGTAAAGGGAAGTGAAGTGAAAGGGGCGGCAGCAAACATTAGTTGAGTTAGGTGGAGGTGCCAACAGGCGAACAGTCGATGGATGGATGAACGACTGGATAATGGCAATTCGACGCCTGGGTGGGAGCAACGATAGCGAAGGCAGCCATAATAAAAACAATAACAAACTATCTTGAAACTTAGCGCGAAACAACAACTACAACTACAACAGCAGCAACAACAAAAACTTAAATCTCTAAATGTAGTAGCAGCCGTCGAGGCGAAAGAACAGCAGCAGTAAAAATAGCGCAAACATTCCAAAAGCAAAAAGCAAAAAGTTAAAACAAATATAAATAAAACTAAGCCAATGCGCAAATAAGCCAGTTAGTTCCTAAGTTTTTCCTTTTATTTACATTTTGGTTTTCTTTTTCTATCGTTCTGGGGCAACCATGACCCTACGTACAATGCGCCGCTAAAATGTTGCACGTTGGTGCCATGAACAATGCATTGTTGACGCTGTAAATAGTTGATGGGCATTGCTACTGCAGTCATTCTATTTTTTCAACTTATTTTCTTATTTCATTTATTGTTTTTGCCTCTTAAGCGCTTTACTGGTTTTGTGATTGTAATATTTTGACATCAAACCCTTAGCTGATTGTTTTTCTCTTGCCACAAAATCCAACCTAAGTATGTAAGAAGTTTGTTATTATTTGCTATTGCTGTTGATGTGTGTTGATTTCGAGTGTTTATTTGTCAAATAACAACAACAATTAAGTGAGAAATAATAAGCGAAAAAAGAACTGGAAATATCTCTAAGATGAATAATCAATAAAAGTAAAAGAGGTACTTTACAGGAAGGAATGGACAAGAAAAAAAGCAAAAACAAGAAAAGCAAATATTAAAAAAACTTTCGAAATTTCATTTTAAGGCAAGCTGTCGATACAAATGCCCGCTCCTATATGTGCTTCTGAGGCATATCAGGCATTAGTCTCAAGTTTGGCGACGCGTTCTTAGCTTCTCGTGCCGCCCTGTCTACAGGCTGTCATACGAAAATTGAAATTTTCAATATGCACGGTGAAGTCCAAAATAAACAAGACTGACGTCATAAAAATGTTTTTGAGGGCGCCATCTTTTTAGTGAGTTAGTGCGTTCGAAATAACATCCCTAGCTGACTTCCAGTGAAAGCTTCGTGACATTCGGTTCAGTGGAATCGAAGTTATTGCGTCTAAAGTGTCACTATGTTTGTGTCTTCGGTACAAAAATGAGTTTCGAACAAAGAGCAAATATCGAATTTTGTTGTTTTCAAATCGGTAAAACGATTACCGAAACATTTGAATTGATGAAAAAAGTTTATGGCGATGATTGTCTATCTCGTGCCAGAGTTATGACACCAGAGGTTTACACGTTTCAGAGCTGGTCGTGCGGACATAAATGACAATGAACATAATCAAAATCAGTAATCACCGAAAACTCCATCAAAATCGTTCATAAATTTATCAAAAATGAACCAAAATCATTATTGGAGTTCATGGAATCGGAGTTGAATATCTCCAAAACATCGACTTAACGCAGTTTAACTGAACATTTGGGCTCACGAAAGGTCTGTGCACGTTTCATTCTGCACAAGTTAACTGAGGACCAAATTTGCTCAGAATTCAACATTCGAAAGACCTCATTAAAGAGGTGAGAAAAGACGAGAACTTCCTTTACAACCTGAAACTAAGCGTCAAAGTACCGAATGGCAGGCTCCAGACGAGCCACCACTCAAAAAGTCGCGTTTGGAGAAGTCAAAAATCTAGTCGATGCTCATTTGTTTTTACGATTCCAAGGGAATTGTCCACAAGGAGTTCGTGCCAATGGGCCAAACCGTCGATGCAATTTTCGATCTTGGCGTTCTGAAGGGTTGGTTGCTCCGCATTAGTCGAATTTGCCCTGAATACCGCGAATATTTCATGACAATGCACCATCTCATCGATCCACTCGTGTGACTGATTTTTTGACTAGACATCGCATTTCAACCCTCAATCACTCACCGTATTCGCCTGATATGGCTCTCTGTGACTTCTACCTATTCGGAAAATCGTATTTGGCCATGAAAGAAACACGTTTTGCGTCCGTAGAGGTCATCCAAAAGGCTTGTACCGACATCCTGAAGGACATTCCGGATTCCGGTCAATGACCTGAAACACTCTTTCGAAAAGCTTTTAGATCGCACGAAGCAGTGAAATGAGCCCAGAGGAAACTATTTTGAATAAATAAACCCGAAGTTATCAGAACAAAGCTCCTGTCGTTTCTACTTTAGCTCAGTCTTGTTTATTTTGGACTTCACTTGTATATTCAGACCAATTACTCAATTTTTCCTTATTGGAAAAAAGCGAATACGATTGTATTAGCAGTGCTAGAATGAGAGTTACAATTTTTTTATGCTTATCGAAATGGTTCGTTCTGGTGCTAATTTGTTTTATTTGTTTTACCGGAATGAAAAAAAAAAAAAATCCGGAAATGGCTTGATGCTCGAGCGGTAGCATTCGATTTTCTATCGCCAGAAGGAATGATCCAAAAATCAGCCTGTGAGTAGCTTAACTTTATACATAAATCCCTTAACATTTTTCGGAGCCTAGCGAGAGTGGAAAAATGTATGAGCTTTGGACAACTACTGAAAGCCTGAAGATAATAAAGTGGGTTCCATCACAAATCTCTCAAAGCAACATCGCCTTATTGTATAATTTTTTCTTTTTGTTTTTAAATCATATATTTTTTCCTCCTCTACCGTCGTAAGCTCTGTGTAAATGCTTTCTCTTCCTCTTCTTCTTTGCTCCGTATGCATAAGTGTAATGCTACTAGAAAATCAATTAAGCATTTCACGTTGCATAATCAATTGCCTCATGTTGCGCTTTGCATTGTGCAATGGCTATGAAATGAAAACAAAACAACAAACAACATTTCAAAATTGCAAACATCAAACATCACTCGTTTGAACTTCAAATTAAAATTTTAACCTTACCAACCACCAGCCATCCAACCATCCAACCAATATTTCACCTGTCATTCCGAGCAAAGCGAAAGAACAGCGCCAATACAAGTTTGACTGTACATCTTCTTATCTTGTGCGCCCTTCACTTACCCGCATATGTACATACATACAAACATGTCTTCGTTTGGTGGCATCTTCAAAGGAACCCACAAAGCTTTGGCTGTTGCACTTGTTCCGCTTGGAAATGTTCGGCTACACTTAAAGTCCCTTAGCACATTTAGAATTTCATTTTGTTTGGCGTTGATTTGGTTTTACTTCAGTGAATTTGCCGCTGTTATTTCGTTGCTGTTTGTCTTTTACTGCTGAAGTTGTTGTTGTTGTGATTGTCGTGCACCCATAATCGCACGTTGCCGCCACATGTTGTTCGACGGTGGCAAGTTGAAGCTTCGATTTTCAAGTGCAATCAACTCAACTGACGTGGACAGACAAGGACAGACAGCAAAAAAACTGCCAGCATATGTATGTATGAGTATATGTATATACATATACTTTTATGCCATATACAAACATAGCACGGCCTCAAAGGTCGAGCACTAACAAACCAATAAAACGAGCAACTAAAATTACGTCATAAACTTGCGAATGTGAATGCGTTTGGTGGCTTATGGAGCGCAGAAGTTGTACAAATAACGCAATAAAGTTACCTCCTTCTCAGTTTACGTTCTGATGTGTTGAGAAGATTTGCCGAGAAATACGGACACAAATTGGTAAATCTATGGGATTGGAATTAACCTTAGAAATAGGTCCTCTTGAAACGGAGTCTACCAAAAATAATAACAAAACTCCAAACCAAATACCCAACCTAATGAGTGGGTCTAAGCATTCTACAGAAAAAGTAGTCGAAGCTGAGGTCTTCCGTAGAAAGGGCATTGTAGACATTTTTAAATATTCATGGAAGTAATAATTGTAAACAAAAATCATTCTTCACAAGCCTCTCATCATGCTCGTACTATTGTATGGCACACATCCGTTGAGGTGGTTCTTGTAGGGTTCGAGAGAGATTATGTGGGAGGTTTTTGAATCTTTGCACATTAGCAACGGCGTCTATGGCAGGTGATGGAACAATGAGCTGTATGAGCTTTACGGCGACATGGACGTAGCTTAGCGGATAAACATCCCGCGGCTTCGTTGGCTAGCCCATGTCTTCCGATTGGATACAAACACTCCCGCTCTGAAAGTATTCGATGTGGTATCCGCTGGTGTTAGCAGCGGAAGAGAACCAACCCTTTTCATTCATTTGTTGTGTTCTACTGAAACCGTTTGTTAGGTTGTTAGGATCGGCTTAAGCGAGTATCGCGCCAATAAAAAGGAAGAGTAGTATGAAATAAAATAAGCAGACAAGTCGGCTTCGGTTTCAGTTTCGGATGGTGAATAAATGATTGCAAGAACTCTAAAACTCTATGATGGCTTGTAGGAGGCTCTCTGTACACAGTTGACAACGAATAACTTCCTTCGAATTTAATACAAATCCTTTCACAAAACAACTGTCAACTGTGATAAAAATAACCGAATTAAAACGGAAATTCGGCCGCCGTAGCTGAATGGGTTGGTGCGTGACTACTATTCGGAGTTCAGAGAGAAAGGAGGTTTGAATCTCGGTGAAAGATCAAAAAGAAGAAAAGGTTTTTTACTAATAGCGGTCGCCCCTCGGCAGGAAATGGCAAACCTCCGAGTTTATTTCTGCCATGAAAAAGCTCCTCATAAAAAATATCTGCCGTTCGGAGTCGGCTTGAAACTGTAGGGCCTTCCATTTGTGGAACAACATCAAGACGCACACCACAAATAGGAGGAGGAGCTCGGCTAAACGCCCAAAAAGGGTGTACGCTCCAATTATATATTTATAAAAACGTTAAAGCTCGAAATGAGGTAAAAGCGGATAACTTGCCATTCGTCAATGACCGTTACTTTGCTGCCTGCTTCTTTCGGCTCATACTATTCTTCTCCTTAAATATTTCACTTTCTCATTTCAAGACTCTGTATTATAAATATTATATATACAATATGCGGAAATTTAGTTCGAAAATGTACCACTCAGGCACGTGCAAGTTCTGTTACTCCATAATAGCCTCCCTCTAACTTAAAAACGTTTCAAATGTTACTTGGACGAGTTGTCCTCTGAAGTTTATTCGTGCTCGCCGCGGTTACAGCTTCCTTGACAGCCAGAATGTCGCACTGTCAAGCTTTTTCGTGGTACGATCTCAGTTTGGGAAGCAGAAAAAACTCGCAAGCGACGATAACGATGCTCTTGCGTAGATCGGAGAACGTTGCAATGCATTTTTGTACTAAAAACTCTTATGAAATGAGCGAGGAATAGACCGGGGCTTTCTTGTGGTGTAAGATGTAGCCGCTTTACGCGAGTTCAGTCATTTTCTGCTTGACAAGGGCCAAGGCGACCGTCGTAGCCGAGTCTATTGATGCGTAACTACCTTTCGGAAGATGTAGATTCCAATCTCCGTGAAACATCAAAATTAATAAAACGTTTTTTCCAATAGCGGAGGAAGGTGTAAAACACGATCATGAGCAAATCCATTCGGCTTTGATGGTATTCACTTCTAGAGGTCTCAAGAGTTGTGATATTTCGACTCGACTTTAACGCATTGCTCATGAATAAAAATTCTAAAAAGTTGTCGGATTTGTGGACTTAAAGCATCTTATAGAATTATCTGCCGCTGGGAGATGGTCGAAGCCGAAACCTTCGGTATACTAACCACTGTTCCACACACAAGGACTTTCGGTTATAGCGACCAGAAAAACATATATTCCCCTCACTCCAAGTTTATTAATTTTGAAAAGCAAACGCTTCATTCTTTTTACATTCAGATCCCAGACAAAGCAACAACTAATAAAAAGGAGTCGGCGGTGGCATGTTGAGGCATACAAAACTCAAACTTGTACTGAGAGACAGGTACATACGAACAGAGTAGCGCGTCTTCAAAGACATATCAAAAAGCCGCAGCAGTAACAGAAGAAGGGTTAAGGTTGAGGTGCAGCAGCTGTCGTTGCGTCACAAAAAAAAGAAGCAGCAAAAACAATAACGAAAACGTTTGCTGGTTTAATGATTGGTATTGTTGGTATCTGGTTCTTATTGTTGGTGGTGATGGTGTGTCTGGTTCGTATTGTTAGTATTGTTGGTGTTGCTGCAAACAAGCGACAAGCGATTTGCAACGTGCGATCAACGGTTAGACGGCGCTGTAGGGATAGACAAAACGACCAGCGGTCAACAAAGCATTTGCCGCACGGTTGAGCATTGCGGCAGCTGAAGCTTTTCAGCGTTTCGGCATTTCAGCTTTTTGATCATTTTTCAAAATGAGCAGCCGCCGCACAGAGACTGGGTGCGCGCAAAGCAACAAAAGCAAAAAAAAAAACAGAAAAAAATACAGAAAAGAAAAGAAACAACAAAAACAACAACAATAAAATGCACATCAAATGTTTGACGACGTTTGTGCGCTTACAAAGGCCAAAGGATTCGCAAATGCGTTTTTTCGTTTCTGTTTATGTGTGTGTGTGTGTGCGTGGACTTTACAAGTGTGGAAAACATAATGGCAGCAAAGTAAAATGATTTGCTGTAGAAAATTGCTGGTAGTTAGTGGTCGGGTGCTGTTGTGTGGCACCTTCTGTGCATTGCCGCCGCAGCAGCAGCAGCACCAGCACCAGCACCAGCAGCAGCAGCAATAGCTATAATAATAACAACAATTGCGAGCTCATTTAGGCAGCCACGTCAGGTACAACATTCGGTTGTGTCTAAGTGGTAGCTGCCGCTGACTGCCGCTAATGCAACACTCGCAGTGGCTTAGTATTTTTCATTTTATTTATTACTTTTAATCCTTTTGATTTTATTTTCTTCCTTCACTTGCCAACGTCTGGCTTAATGTTGCCTCGGAGGGATTCGAGGAAATTTTTGCTTGCCCGCAGGCGCAAATTATTTTCATAACGCGCACGGCGAGTGACATTTATTTGATGCTAACAATTTATCAAAGCGAAAATTTACGCCATTAGTTTTAGTAAAAATACTTCTCTTATTATTTATTTAACTGGAATTGTCTGCTGCTTTTCAAGCATTAATGTGATTTTTTCGTTTATTCTTTTTTCTTTGCAGGTACGTAAAATTACAAGCTTTTTGGCTAAGCTCATTTATTAATGGTGTGCTTGTGAAATTCGTGGTAAGTGTTTTTCTCTCCAAGATAAATGATGATTTTTCATGTTGCTTGGATGTTAAGGGAATTTCGTTTTTTTTTTGATTGTCTGTGTCCATAGAATATCACAAGTTCATGACTCGCCATTGTGAGATTTGGGTCTGATTTGGCTGTGGAGGGCAGTCCAAATTATCAAATAAAACAAAATACATAAAATAAATATTGCACGTGCGTGTGTATACATACAGGGTGGGCCAAAAGAAGCAAAAAGTGTTAATAAACATGAATCCGCAAACTAGCGGAAATACAGCAGGACTCATGGCAACGAGAGTTAGA
>JAYXIM010047251.1:0-10532 GCA_037575425.1 Anastrepha fraterculus | reverse complement strand
CCTGATTTGTTTACCATATGTAATTAAGTGAATTAGGATGTAAGAATGTTTTCTGTAGACTGAAGTAAATAAATAAATAAAAAAGTTAATTTTATAACCCTAACAGCTACCAGAGACTGCTAAAAGGCGGTTGACAAGGAAAATTTTAAAAACTTGAATAATTTAAATTCACTTCAATTTAATAAAAACTATATTGCGTGACGCTAAATTGAAAGAAAAGAAATATGCTATGGTTGCTTGCGAACTTTTGCCAGCCTCCTTTTAATTCTTGATGCACAGCCCGGCATCTACTGTTACTTGCCTGGCATAGTCTCTGATTTTTATTTTTAATTTCTTTGCTTTGTTTTTCTCACTCTCCGCCTGAGTGGCTGCCGGACTTCGTTTGCTATCATTCTCTAGCTTCTTCCAACTGGCAAGACATGTCAGCGTGGTTTATTGATAGTTTTTCATTCTGCTACTCGTTTAACCAACTGTTACACACCAGTCACGCGCAATCAGTTGGTCATGTTGGTAATTTTTTCACGACAATTTCAATTGGTTTTTTCTGGATAACTTTTAAAAAGTTGAAATTCATTCAGGGTATCGTCTTTGTAAATGTTTTCTTTTCCATTTCGCCCTTGCAGAAATTCTTTTGCCAAACTTTTTTCAATGCTATTTCTGATAGATTTAATTGAATTTTAGTATGATTTTTTGCGTACTTCGTGCCGTTTTATAGATGGGAAAGACATGTGGATGCACTAGCGTATTTAAGTTTAGTGGGAGAAAAGGCTTGGCGATATTTTCGAAATCTTTAAAATTTTGAAAACTTTACCTTTAGTGCAAAGTAAATGAACTTACATGCATGAATGCAGTAAAAGGGCGACTGAAGGGGAGCCTTAAAGTTAAAGTGCACTTTTAAAAAGCTGTTTTCGTTTTACATAAAATATAATGCCAGTCATGAGTGTCCTGTGTAGAACCAGCAACTCTCAGCAAGTTCTGGGAAAATTAGAATGTGGGGCATATTTATATATTCTATAAATAATATGCATATTTGCTTTTGTTAATAAAATCTTGAAAAATATATTTCACTTATTTAAATTTTTAAGGGGTTAGGGGTAGTCAGAGGCCCGAAAAAATGATGATTTTTAATAATTTTTTTTTTCTAGTCAATTGCTGTATTTTACAAAAATAAAAAGAAAGCGTTAATACATCATGTTTCGGCTTGACTTTATCAAACTTAAAAAAAAATAATTAATAATTGTAAAAGTTATCGCTGTTTGTGTGGATACCGTTTCTCCAGAAGTTCCTTGCGGTGATCATCACAAGCCCTTGGAGATTCATCTAAAATCAATCGGACTAGAGAAATTAGTTTTATTAATATATAATCGTATGCCTGGTCGAAGCTTTTTTGTCTTTCAAAATTAACAATATGGCGGCCTCTGGAAATATTTTTCAGATTTTCGAGAAAAAAGCCAATAATTATTGTTTAAAAAAATAGAAATTTTTGAAAATAAATCCGATCAGGCACAAGTTTTTTATGTTTTTCTTTCCTTTTTCTTTTTTTTTTTATTCTTCAGTAATTCCAAACTTCCGGGACTGTAAATTGAGAAAATCGGGATTTCCGGGATATAATTACGATCCCGGAACAGCATATATTCTTCGAACCTTTTGAGATGTAATTTCCATTATTATTTTTTTTCGTAATTCGAAAATTTTGGAATTGTAAAGTAGGGGTTTTCGGGATTTTCCGGGATGTTCTCCTAGCATTTTGGGATGTAATTTCCAATATTATTTTTTCTTTCGTAATTTCCAATAATACAAAATTAGGAATCAATTTACCTTTGCTCGTTATGACCACCTTTTGTCTTGGTTATTGCGCTGAGACGGTCCAGAAACGAATCGCAAGCTGCCCGAATGTGAGATGCAGGTATTTTATCCCACTCGCGGACAATGGCTTTTTTCAGCGCGTCGAAACTGGTGAAACTTTTAGTTTGGACCTTGCTCTCCAAAATGGCTCAAAGAGAATAATCCATCGGATTCGCTTCTGGTGAATTTCAGAGCTATTGGGTCGACGTTATGAAGTTCGGAACGTTATTTTTTAGCCATTCTTGGTTGACTCGAGCTTTGTGAGACGGTGCCGAGTTCTGTTGAAAAATCCATGGTCTGTCACCGAAATGCTTGTCTGCCCATGGCTTCAAAGCAATCTCCAGAATACTTTCCCGATAGTATTTCGTATTTACCTTGACACCACGCCCGATGAAAAGGGTTGGAGAGCGCCCATCTGCAGTTACAGCGGCCAAACCATAATCAGTGGCGGGTGCTACCTCCTGGTGGCCAAGCGATGACTCAAATTCTCATATGAACGATCAGTCAAATAAACCCTCTCGTTTTGGGAGTTTACGAATTGCTCAATTTGAAAAATTGTCTCGCCTGAAAACACAATGTTCAGAAATTGACCGCTTTCGGCCAAGCAAAGCAACTCCTTAGCTCTCTTAAGTCTGACTTGCTGCTGCTTTGGTGTGAGATCATGCCCCTTTTGGATCTTGTAAGGCTTGACTTCGAGATCATTTTTCAGTATGCGGCGAATGCTACTGTCAGATATTTTCAGTTCTTTAGCCATTTGATTGGCACTTCGTCGGGGATTTCGCTCAAGTCGCTTCTCCACTTTTTGAACCATCTCACGCGAAGTTGCAGTCTTTCGATGACTACATCCATGACGTTTCGCGATGCTACCAGTATCATTGTAACGAGTTATGGTGTGGCAAACAAAAACTTTATTTACTTTAACGTGTTCGAGCTCAAGAACAATCGCTGGTTGGGATTTTCCAGCCAAATATAATGCAATGCACTATCACGTTTGAAATCCATTACTGGTTTTCTTTTTTGGAGTTTATTCTCGGCAAAATGCTTCCGCGCGTTTATAAACAATACTCTGGACTGCCATTTAGCCAAATAACAGACAGGTGATGCCCGTACATCCCGAGTCGCTCCGACAGGGTAGCTAGAACAGCTGTGGAAATGCACACTTCGTTTTTCATCAGTCAGAGTTTTTCAGCTAAGCAAACTTTTCTATTGAACAATTTTGTAGAATATCCTCTAAATTGTAGAATTCTCTCACTGGCTAGGGAACTACATAAAACTCAATTTAAAAAAGTGTCAGAAATAGTCCTTCAAGTAAAACATTTGACCCTTCTAACTACGCATTTGAAATGTTTTGTAAAAGAGTAGTTCGCTAAATTTTCCCGTAGAAACTACGTACAAATTTTTCGAATAAATTAGTGTAAAATATTTCAAGTAAATGAATTGCGTTTT
The DNA here is from genome assembly GCA_037575425.1 of Anastrepha fraterculus. NCBI lineage: Eukaryota > Metazoa > Arthropoda > Insecta > Diptera > Tephritidae > Anastrepha > Anastrepha fraterculus. Next base: position 7,241 of record JAYXIM010047251.1, on the reverse strand, counting down.
TGGCTAAAAACTGTAAAAAACAAAAAACTATGATGAAGTGAAGGGAAATTCGTTTTACTACACGTGGCTACTAATGCTTGGTTTGGTTGAGGCCACTGTGTTATTTTCTGCCAAATGCCCACCCAATAAAAAGTTGTAACCACCACTAACGTCTGCATGACGCATCTGTGTATTTGTAGATGTGAGTTTATACGCAGATAAAATTTGCTGCACAAACTGTTTGTTTTTAATTTTATGAACAGTTTCTATGCACGCTTTTTCCATATTATGAATGTTTTTGTTACCCTTGCGAGTATAAAAACCGTAATACGCACTCGTACATATATACGCATTTATATATATGTACATACATAAATTTTACAGTATATGTGTACACACATACATACATACACATGTGGTTACTGACATTTTCTAGAAAACCGCATTTTGCTAGTACCGCAGTTACCATACGAGAGCGAGAATTGATTCAGAAAAATGCAGTAGTTTGGAAATGAGCAATTTCCGTTGCTACATTCAGAAAAAAGAACAAAATTTCGCTAAAAAAAGCACTTAAAAACTACTCAAATCTCAGACAGTTATTATTTTTGCATTTTCTGCGCATTTTCCGTTGATTTAATGGGTTTGGAAGTACTTTAAAAATATTTTAAGTAACGCAATAAAATGAAGCGCTAGCGTAAATGCTACATCCAATTATGAATACTCCGATAAGCTCGACTTTTAGCAGCTAGACGATTAAGATCACTGGGTGCTCCTTTTTTCGATAGCCTGGGGCAATGCGCCAACCTAAATTCCATCAATCTTCTCCATTACATCATAAGCTGTGGCTGCCAGTTGGAGGTCTCACAATAGTATCAAAACGGCGCTTTAGTGCTGCTTGGCTATTTCAACCATTTCACCTAACTACTTAGTTAGGCATATATTGCACATTTATACAAGGTGGCGCAAAATAAATCACCCTAGGGGAAGATTAATAATAATTATACAGTCGAACTTCTCTACAGTGAACTTCCATATAATGAAGCTCTCCTTATAATGAACTGGCTTCGAAGACACTGCTTTTTCGTTCTACTTTCGGTGTATTTTTGTCTCCTTATAATGAATTTCTATATAGTGAAGTTTTCTATATAATGAACAAATTTTACAGCTGGAAATTCAAGCGTCCTAAGTTTTTGTCTCCATATAGTGAATTTTTTCAAAAGTTTTCTATTGCAAAAAATTACAGTTAGATGTGGACAAACTGTAATGGGAATCCCAAAATTAAAACAGAAAGAGCTGAGCTATTACAGTTTTATTCAGTGATTGAAGTTAAAATGACGCATCGAAGCAGCATTTCGCTTGAAAAAAAGTTATTAATGATTAACAAAGTTAATGAAGGAAAGAAAAAAAAAAAGATATTGCCAATGAATTCGGAGTTCTTACCAGCAATTTATCAAATATTTAAAAAAATATGGAGGGTTTGGCAGTAAATACCAAACGCAAAAGATTTCGGCCTTGTCATTTTGAGGATATTGACGAAGCAATGCTGAAATGGTTACTCGTTGCACGTGGTAAGAATCTTCCTTTATCTGGACCATAATTGAAGCAAAAGGCCAAAGATTTTGCGGAAGCACTAGGACACCACGAATTTGAGGCAAGTACAGGTTGGTTAGACAAGTTCAAAAGTCGGCATGGCGTTTTTCAAAAGACATTATGTGGGGAAAGTGCTGACGCCAACATAGAAAACCGTGATGAATGGGTAACGAACGTCTTACCGAAATTAATTGAAAATTACAACATTAACGACATTTTAATGCCGACGAGACTGCTTTGTTTTTTTCAAATGCTTGCCAACTAAAACACTGGCATTCAAAAATGAAAAATGCTTTGGTGGGAAGCAAAGCAAGGAGAGAATAACTGTCCTGGTGGGAAGCAATATGACTGGATCAGAAAAGCTAAAATTGCTGGTAATCGGAAAGGCCAAAAATCCGAGGTGCTTCAAGGGAATAAAATCTTTAGGTGTCGATTATGAGTTTAACAAAAAAGCATGGATGACCAGTGAGATTTTTACGAAATGGATTGTAAAACTCGACAAAAAATTTTGTGATCAAAACAGAAAGGTGTTGTTTTTTGTTGATAACTGCACTGCCCACCCTAAAGATGTAAGAGACAAGTTGAGAAACATTAATCTCGCTTATTTTCCTCCCAACATGACTTCGTTACTGCAACCAATGGACCAAGGCATTATCTACAACATGAAACAACATTACAGAAAACGAATTTTAACGAATATATTGACTCAAGTGGATGAGGGAAATTCTGTTGTGGCCATATACTTGCTGCAAGCAGTTCGAAATCTTAGCAATGTATGGAATGTCTATGTTAAACAAGAAACAATTGCCAACTGTTTTAAAAAGGCTGGATTTTCAAAAGATGCTATGCAGATTCCATTTGAGTATTGGGATGAAGAGGACCTTCTTTCAATATCAGATTTGGCTGCTTTACAGTCTTCATTTAAAAAAGTAGCAAATATCGAAGCATCGTTTGATGACTACGTAAATGTTGATAATGGTGTGCAGACTTGGGACAACCCATCCGAAGAAGATATTCTCAACAGCATTTTTGAAAGTCGCGGAGTTCTAGCTGAACCTGGTAAGCATTTATCTTTTTATAGTCAAACAAAAATTTAATATGTAAATATTATTTCAGATAACGATGAACACGATTTGACCGTTGAATAATTGGCAGAAACTGAGGAGGCATTACCTACGATGATACAAGCTGCTTCATCCATTAGCATAATTAGAACCTTTGTGGAAATGAGGAGTGACGTGCCGATTAATGTTTTCAACTCTCTACATGATTTGGAAGCTTTTATTGAAAATGAAAAATGGAAGACTGTAATTCAAACCAAACTCACTGATTATTTTAAATCAAATTACATAATAAATCAATGTTTCTTTATAATGAAGTTTCTATATAGTGAAGTGATTTTCAGGTCCCGTGCGAATTCACTATATGGAAGTTCGACTGTAATTATAAATATATCCTATATCTATATAAATACATAAAAATACAGCCGTTTTTCGCGTTGTGATGAACTTTACGGAGAATGGCTCAACAGATTTTAACCAAATTTTGCCACATTGAAGAGACACATGTGGAGAAGGTTTGTGTTTTGAAATTTTAAGAATCGGATACCAGGGTCTCGAGATATAGGCCAAAACGTGGTCCCAGGTAACCTTTGGTTGTGTATGTACAATATGGGTATCAAATGAAAGCTGTTGATAAGTGCTTTAATACGGGGTAATTTTCATACCTATTGATGACTAGGGTCTCGAAATATATGCTAAAACGTGGACCCGCCGTGTCTTTGAACCGAATTAAACCAAACTTACACACATTGTTAAGTAGGTATTGAAGATGATTTCCGTATAGTTTGACTACCTACTGGCAGATAGGGTCTCGAGATATAGGTCAAAACGTGGACCCAGGTAACCTTTGGTTGTGTATGTACAATATGGGTATCAAATGAAAGCTGTTGATAAGTGCTTTAATACGGGGTAATTTTCATACCTATTGATGACTAGGGTCTCGAAATATATGCTAAAACGAGGACCCGCCGTGTCTTTGCACCGAATTAAACCAAAGTTACACACATTGTTAAGGATGTATTGAAGATGGTTTCCGTATAGTTTGGATACCTATTGGTAGATAGGGTCTCGAGATATAGGTCAAAACGTGGACCCGGGTAACCTTCGGATGTGTATGTACAATATGGGTATCAAATGGAAGCTGTTAGAGAATGCTTTAGTTCAGAGTATTTCCATCCGCTCCGTGACTAGGGTCTCGAGATAGAGACCAAAACGTGGACCCTAGAATGTGTTTGTACAATATGGATATCAAATGAAAGCTGTTGATAAGTGCTTTAGTACGGGGTAATTTTCATACCTATTGGTGACTAGGGTCTCGAAATATATGCCAAAACGTGGACCCGCCGTGTCTTTGAACCGAATTAAACCAAACTAACACACATTGTTAAGTAGGTATTGAAGATGATTTCCTTATAGTTTGAATACCTATTGGTAGATAGGGTCTCGAGACATAGGTCAAAACGTGGACCCGGGTAACCTTCGGATGTGTATGTACAATATGGGTATCAAATGGAAGCTGTTAGAGAATGCTTTAGTTCAGAGTATTTCCATCCGCTCCGTGACTAGGGTCTCGAGACATAGGTCAAAACGTGGACCCAGGTAACCTTCGGATGTGTATGTACAATATGGGTATCAAATGAAAGCTGTTGATAAGTGCTTTAATACGGGGTAATTTTCATACCTATTGGTGACTAGGGTCTCGAAATATATGCCAAAACGTGGACCCGCCGTGTCTTTGAACCGAATTAAACCAAACTAACACACATTGTTAAGTAGGTATTGAAGATGATTTCCTTATAGTTTGAATACCTATTGGTAGATAGGGTCTCGAGACATAGGTCAAAACGTGGACCCGGGTAACCTTCGGATGTGTATGTACAATATGGGTATCAAATGGAAGCTGTTAGAGAATGCTTTAGTTCAGAGTATTTCCATCCGCTCCGTGACTAGGGTCTCGAGATAGAGACCAAAACGTGGACCCTAGAATGTGTTTGTACAATATGGATATCAAATGAAAGCTGTTGATAAGTGCTTTAGTACGGGGTAATTTTCATACCTATTGGTGACTAGGGTCTCGAAATATATGCCAAAACGTGGACCCGCCGTGTCTTTGAACCGAATTAAACCAAACTAACACACATTGTTAAGTAGGTATTGAAGATGATTTCCTTATAGTTTGAATACCTATTGGTAGATAGGGTCTCGAGACATAGGTCAAAACGTGGACCCAGGTAACCTTCGGATGTGTATGTACAATATGGGTATCAAATGAAAGCTGTTGATAAGTGCTTTAATACGGGGTAATTTTCATACCTATTGGTGACTAGGGTCTCGAAATATATGCCAAAACGTGGACCCGCCGTGTCTTTGAACCGAATTAAACCAAACTAACACACATTGTTAAGTAGGTATTGAAGATGATTTCCGTATAGTTTGAATACCTACTGGCAGATAGGGTCTCGAGATATAGGTCAAAACGTGGACCCAGGTAACCTTTGGTTGTGTATGTACAATATGGGTATCAAATGAAAGCTGTTGATAAGTGCTTTAATACGGGGTAATTTTCATACCTATTGATGACTAGGGTCTCGAAATATATGCCAAAACGTGGACCCGCCGTGTCTTTGCACCGAATTAAACCAAACTTACACACAGTATTAAGTAAGTATTGAAAATGGGTTTCGTAAAGTTTGGTTGTAATTCGGAACACCGGCAACGGGTACAGCGTTCTTTTGAACCTGCCATAATGTCGTTTACTTTTTTAACGCTTGGGGCGAAACTGAACTGTCAAATTGACAGTGTGAGTTACAATGTGTCAATATTTCTTTCTGATTTGGACGCCATAAGGAGAAGACGTAAGCGCAAAGTGTAAACATTTTTTATAAATTTTTTTCGAGTGGATTTTGGAACAGTGAATACTTTCTTACGAATTTAATGTGAAATCCGAATGTTCAAATGAAATTATGTTTTGTGGATTTATTTTTTCGGTTAATATGCGATAAGCTAGGATACACCATGAGTGAAGAAAATGGTAAAAAAATGAAAAAACAAAAGAAATTGTTAAAGGATGCAAAAGAAGAGCACGCAAAATGCGTAACTTTGATGAAAAAATTAATAGTCTTATCATGCAAATTGTCAAAAATTTTCAGAAGAAAAGAGATGATTTAAGAAAATCACAACAAAAAAAATAATCATGACCATGTGGACTTGGGCTTTTAAACACATATGCATCGAAAATATAAAATATTGAAAAAAACATGTTTTAAAATCTCAGAATACCATAATTACAATCATGTTTATTACAGTACAAATGCCAAGACAATCACGTAATCATATTGGTCGTTCGACAAATAATAATAGGCGCATGAGAAATGCCCGGAATAACGCGACATCAGAAGAACGTCAAGAACAAAATGAAGTAGTCAAACGATTGATGAATAATGTTATCCAAGCAACTATTTTAATTGGCAAATTCAAGAATGAATTGCCATTTGAATACAAGCGATGGCAACTGCCCATTCGTTTAGCATTTGCAATAACTATCAATAAATCACAAGGGCAAACTTCAGAAATATGCGGGATTCATTTAGAAGAACCAGTATTCACCCATGGTCAACTATACGTTGGCTGTTCACGTGTTGGGAAGCCAACAACATTATATATTTACTCAAAAACAAATAGAAAAACAAAAAATATTGTTTATGCCAAAGCGCTTGAATAAAGAATAAAGAAATAAATAATATGACTAATATTTTAGTGTTAGCGAAGCGGGCCGGGTTTGCTAGTATATATATATATATATACCTATATATATGTATATCTTTTTTTTTTCAGTTTTCAGAAATTTTTGCAGGCGAAATTATTTCCTTTTATATAATTAAATATTTTTGAAATTTTTTTGTCTCCACAAATACAATTTTTTTAGAATTATTAAAAAAGATTGTCTTACTTTGAAATTTAAATAATTTTTTTTCTCCTTTGAAAAACAAAAATTTTTTTTTGTGAAATTTTGCCCTATTATATTATTAAAATTTGTAGCATACTTATATTTTATAAATTATTAATGTATTTATTTCTCTGTATTGGTATTTATTTTTAGTTTCCCGAGGTTTTTATTACGGTTAAAAATACAAGTGTAATATTTTATAATAAATTAGATTATATTTTATAAAAAAATAAATACAACTTTACAAAGTGAATACATTTTTTCGAAAATTTGGATTTTTTTTTTGATTTTGAACAAAATTTTTTTCAGTTTTCAGAAATTTTTGTATGCGAAATTATTTCCTTTTATAGAATTAAATATTTTTGAAATTTCTTGTTTCCTCAAGTTTAATTTTTTTTTTTTTGATTCTTGAATATGCCCTTTAAAACTATTACAAAAGCACTGCAACTAGAACGCGTTCTGAAGCAAAGAAAATGCAGCTTATCACCAAGAAATGGACCTCCTTTATGTAGTCAATGACAGATAATGCCGAAAAAAAGAGACAGTTTTCTGAACTTCTATCCCCTACCTCACCTTTTTACTAAAACAAAAACTAAAATTATTTTGAGTTATTTTCGAATTATTTTCAGTGAAGAAAATCTCTGTTTTGACCTTTAAGTGCTCCA
>JAYXIM010047250.1:0-70264 GCA_037575425.1 Anastrepha fraterculus | reverse complement strand
TTCTTTTTTATTTTAATTTAGTGACGCCACACTCGTCCAAAATAAACGAAGTCTCTTACCATTTTAGAAATATAACTGTCAATAGTGAGCTCGATGCTAATACGCGTCGTGCGTAGACTGTTTGTTTGATGACAGGAGGTGCTTCGTGTTGTTCTCATTCACTACCTGACTTATTCACTTAATTTCTTTATTCAACTTAGAAAAGGCAGTACTTATCAGATCAATGATTTCACTACCATCCCAGAAAGTGTACACTCTTATAATGTATGGTGCCTGAGCGATTAAGTTCTGTGGCTCGAACAATCTTTTTCAACATCAGATGTACTTGACACGGAGTCGCCCTGTCTACAACCTCGTTTAGCATCAAACGATTCGGAGAGGACTTATCCAATTCTGACGGACCTGATAGTATTGCTCAACGCCATTTTGCACGGGGGAATACCAAATTTAGACATCGTTTTCGTTCTGTCACTTTACTGCTGTCGTTCTGCTACTTTATCGACGAAACGATGGTGTGTGTCGATCTCCTTTCATGGGTCTCTTACAAGAGTTGGCGCATTGTAAGTACCTGGTCAACTGTGTATTTTCCAAGTCTAGTGTGACCGATAAGATCCAATCAGTTGGTTGCTGGTGGGCTTCAGTCATTCGCAAAATGCGCTCAATAGAACCTCGTACGTGATATTTTGAAGACAAATTTCGCAGGAGTTGGCACAGATTGCAGGATGAGCCTTCTTATCGATGAGGCAGAACACACTTAAAGTCGAATCAGCAGACGAATCGACCATATTTTGCACAGGAGTTGATGCGTGTAGCTTGCCCGCACCTCACGAACATGTTTGAAAAGCTCAGTCCGTAATTTTTCGGCTCACGCGACTTTCTTGTTCCTTAATCGCGTTTTGTTATTCGCCCCTCCTTATGGTCGTATAGGGGAACGACAGTTCTACCGTCAATAATTGGGGATTGGGGTATTCATTTTCTCTGTGGCATCTAAAGCTGTCACCATTCAACAGGTGTGAGAAGTACTCTTTCCATAACTTAAGTATGGACGTCAGTCACCAACCCAGCCTTTGTTCTTACAGTACAATGCCCTGGACTTGAAACCTTCCGTAAGCTGCACATTCGTATGTATCCTGGCAATGAACATCTCAAGACGAGTGACTTATCCTCGAGTACCAGACAAGACATCCTAAACAAATGACCGAATTCGTTGTTGCTAGGATGCATTTTAAGATTTTTAAAATTTCTGAATGCAATAGTACTGATTCTAGAATAATAAAATTCAAGCCAGCTTTATTAATTATTTAAAATTGGATATGTATGTATGTACGTTTGTATTACTTGATTGCCATGTGAATATACCAGCTGGATTTCATGGTTACATACATATAATAAACTCCTATGTGCATACTCGTTACGTTCACAATATGTGCAACAGTATTCCACATCCTAATGGCATTTGTATTTTAATGCACACAACAAGAAGATTACCTAAGGGATTCTATTTGTATATATTTATAATATACAATATATAAAGTAAAACTTGGACACTAAACAAGGCCGATGAGAAAAAACTCAACGTTTTTGAACGTAAAATCCTACGAAAAATATTTGGTGCTCTTTGCGAAAACGGTATTTGGAGAACACCATTCAATCACGAGCTTCAAAGACAGTGTAACCACCCGGGTATTGTCACGACAATAAAGCTTAACCCTCTACGATGAGCTAGTCATATTTCAAGGGCAGACGAAGCATACCCACCGAAGAAAATCATACTGGGTACGTACAGAAAAAATAGAGGCAAAAGATGACCAAAACCTCGATGGTTGGATGTCGTAGATCGGGACGATGAGCTATTTGATATACGTTGTTGGAGAACTGAAGCGAGGGATAAATCGAACTGGAGACAAATGATACAGAAAGCCAAGACCCGGCCCGGGTTATTGACTAAACAATAATGATGGTGATGTATATAAAATTGGCGTTTATACCCCTTATTGGGTGTTTGGTCGAGCTCCTCTTCTCATTTGAGGTGTGCGTCTTGATGTTTCTGCACAAATAGAGGGACCTATAACTTCTCATCGCTCCCGAATGGTAGATGGTTTTTATTTGTTTTTTTATGAGGAGCTTTTTCATGTCAGAAATACACTTTGCGGTTTACCATTGCCTGCCGAGGGCAGTCACTATTAGAAAAAACATTTTCCGTCAATGGCAAGCCTCTAAGGGTATTTCTGACATGAAAAACCTCTTCATAAACACTATTTGCCGTTCGGCGTCGGCTTCAAACTGCAGGTGCCTCCATTTGGGTGGTTCCACTCTACACCCCGGCTTTAATGCTTGGGATCGTTTTCTTCGTGTAAAATTCAAGGTTAGAAAGTTCTTACAACAGCTGACGTTAATGAAGTTTTTTTGGAAACTGCATTTAAATTGGCGGTAAACACAAATAAACAGCCAAATACTTTTTCGAGGAACCAGCGCCAAACATAAACCTTAATTTGATGCTTAACAGTTCGTTGAAGTTGTCGACTATCAGGAGTACACTGGGATCGAAGTATACAACTATTCACCAAGGAATATTACGTTCTTCACGCTGCTTCAGCTTCGCGCAACGATAAGTTCAGCTTTGTCATAAACAAATCAATGATCCCCTGATCCTGCTTTGGAGAGGGGTTCTTCGTCCGGGAACGTCGTTAACGTTTTCAACCTTCATTTGGTAGCGCGCATGATAGAACACATTTTTTTAATAGCGGTTGCCCCCGGCGGGTTATGGCAAACCTCCGAGTGTATTTCAGCCATGAAAAAGCTCCTTATAAAAAAATATCTGCTGTTTAGAGTCGGCTGAAAACTGTAGGTCTGTCCATTTGCGGAACAACAGCAAGACGCATGCCACAAATAGGAGGAGGAGCTTGGCCAAACACCCAAAAAGGGTGTAAGCGCCAATTATATTTACATATATACATATACCGTTAGAAAAAAAAAAATAATTGGCGCGTACACTTCTGTTAGGTGCTTGGTCGAGCTCCTCCTCCTATTTGTGGTGTGCGTGTTGATGTTGTTCCACAAATGCACCTATTATTTATGAACGTCTTCTTCAAATATTTTCCTGCAGGTGCACGTGATATTTTTGGGACTGCCACACTGCTTTTAGACAGACTGTATATACCATATAGTAAATATATATCATCATCATCATAGCAATTACAGCTCGGGGTGAGCCAGTGCTTCCTTCACAATCGCGTTCCATACGAATCGGTTGAGGGCGTCGCTTCTGCTAGTACATATAAAGCGTAATTCTACACCGTCTGCCCATCTTGTTGACTGCCTTCCACGGTTTTTACTGTGCATAATAAGATAGTTGAAGGCCTTTTTCATAATCTAGCTGTAGTCCATCCTGAGTAGGTGTCCAAACCATCTCAGCCGCAGAGCTTTAGCGTAATGCACAATGTTTTCACCTGATATGAGCTGTTCGATATCATCATTGTATCCGATTCTATAGAATCCATCAGCTTCCCTTACTGGTTCAAATATCCTTCTTAAGATTTTAGATTTTAGAAAGCAGAGAATGTTCGATGTCATTACCCATGCTTCGCATCCATATGTTGCTACTGGTCTTATAAGAGTCCTGTAGATTTGTAGCTGACACGAGCTCAATAGTAATTTTATTTTCAAGAAGTTTTAGGTGAACAAAATAACTTCTATTAACAGCTTGTAGTCTATCATTCACGCCTATTCGGGGGTCTGCAGCGCTGCTAAGTTTTACACCCAGGTACCTAAAACTCTCCACTTTGTGAAAAATATATAGACCGATCTCCATGACCGACTGGTCATAGCGTGTGGCGCTTAAAGACCGAACGAGGTATTTTGTCTTATCGACCAGCGTACAGTCAGCAAGTGCGCGTGGTTTTCTCGCAATCATAGCAAGGTCTATATCGCTGATTACAAAATTTAAAACTAGGTTAAATATGACGGTAGAGAGTAGAGTATATATGTATATACGGCCGCCGTAGCCGAATGGTTGGTGCGTGACTACTATTCGGAATTCAGAGAGAACATATGTTCGAATCTCGGTGAAACACCAAAATTAAGAAAAAGTTTTTTCTAATAGCGGTCACCCCTCGGCATGCAATGACAAATCTCCGAGTGTATCTCTGCCATGAAAAAGCTCCTCATAAAAAATATCTGCCGTTCGGAGTCGGCTTGAAACTGTAGGTCTCTCCATTTGTAGAACAACATCAAGAGGCACGCCACGAATAGGAGGAGGAGCTCGGCCAAATATCCAAAAAGGCTGTACGCGCGAATTATATATATATATATTCACCCGTCATTTAATATACATATGTAAATTGTCGTTTAATTCATCATTCGTTTCATCCACCATTGCTATTATTGGACTCTGCGGACAAAAGAACCATTTGCGACTATCTAAAAAAGTTACCAGTTTAAATCTCAAATGATATCTGCAATATAAACATTTTGCTGGTATAAGTATGTACATATTCATATAAGCATATGTAAACACATCTTATTTCTAGTAAAACTTTCACCCATTGAACTACATATGTGCATACAGGCAAACGTACTGACATAACTGAAATACGTGAAATGAAGTTATCAATCACTTTTATGGTATTTTTACATATGCATATTTCCGCGCAACAAAAACAAAAAATAAAAACAAACGATAAACAATCGCTCAAATCATTTATTATTGTCATTTTCGCATTTGGAAAGACAAATGGTCACTTTAGTCGTACACAATTTTCTTCTTAGCAAGGCTTCACCGAGCTGGCATGGCATTGACCGACTCCAATTCGTGGCCAACACGCCGAGTCAGGCAGAAACACTTTTCAGAAAACGTAGTAATAATAACAGAAAAACAAAACAATAAGAAATTAAAAGAAAAAATCATCAAAAGATATTATGAAAATCGATATTACATAAAAGAACAAAAAAAACAACAAACAACACAAATAAAATATGTAAATTTACGCTAAAGTAACGACCAAGCTCTGGGTCTATTACGCGCGTAACAAGCCGCACACAAACTGGCGCCTCCAGCTGCAAGTTAGCCATAAAAGTTTGTACACTGCTTAACCTTTATACACACACTCACTTATATATATATAAATATATATATATATATTATCCTTAAGAAACACGCACACACACCCGAACACAGATCAATCCACGCATTCACCACTATTCGCTTAGGCCACATTCGCATATAAATAACCAACATAAAAATTGTACTGTTCATTTCACCCCATCGCTTCATTTACGCTCGGCTATTACGATATTTGTTAAGTGTTTGACTGAATAAACAAAGATTCGCGTATAATACACGCTACGGTCGGGCGTGTGAGTATAAATGCTGTATGTGGGGTATATGTCCAGTTTGCCACGTAGACTGGCTACTAGGCAGGCAAACATTGCACACACATAAGCAGGTATTTAAAACTTGTGAAGGGAATCTCACTTCCCCACAAATATGTTTGTATTTATATATGTATGTATATAAGCATTCTTTGTTGGGTGTTTGGGCGAGCTTTTCCTCCAATTTGTGGTGCGCGTCTTGATGTTGTTCCACAAATGTTCCCCCCAAATATCGCTCCCTTATTTCAAATGCTCACTCGTGACTCTCTGTATCGCTTGTTGAAGGGTGTACGTTGACGCGATTCGAGCCCGAATGAGCATGTATGTCGACTGCACGGTGACATCCTATAATTGTCACTATTAACAGTGCTAATCAACTTTGACATGCTCCTGCTGGGGACGTGTGACAGTTGCGATTGACAGTGGTGCAGCGCACTGTTGTGCACATCTGTTTCCTGAACTTTCTTATTTGATTTTGCTTAATTTTTCTTCTGTTTCTTTACTTGCATTTAGTATTTATAGTTTTTTTTTAGAATTGAATTATTATTATTTTTTTATTGTTTTACATTTTCCTTCATTTTTATTTTGTTCGTTGTTTTTGGTTTGCATTAAATTTATGTGTGTTGTGTTGCGCAACAATTCTCATGTTATTTTAATGGCCTTCAATGAATTTTCACTCTTAATTATAACAAAGGAATTTGCAAAAGTACTTTCCGCCATCATTACCGCCACTTAGTTCCACCACAAACTTTTCAAAGTCATTCTCAAGTGAAGGTAGTTTAGCCTGCAGAATTCCTCATAACACTACCATCGCGCAAATTGATGTGTGATTAAATTTAATACCCAAACAAAAGTTGTTGAGAAACTTGGCTCATGCGAGAAGGCTCACATTCATATTGATGTATACTATACGCTATTGTATGCAAGTATCTATAATATAAAGATTAATGCCTTTTCTATATGCAGATGTTTGCTGTGTTTTGCATTAGGGTGAAGTGACAAATTATTTAATTGTAAAATTACTTTACATACGAGGGGTGCCTTTTATATTTCGGGATTTGGCAACCCTGGTGTTGCAATCTGGCAACTGACAGCTGTATCGCAAAGTTTGACATTTTTTTGGCTTTTACGTAATCAGAACGTTTTGAAATACCAGCGCTATTTGTGTTGTTTACAGTAACTTAAAAGATTCTTCTCGGTCCAAAAATGGAATTAAATCGTGAACATTTTCGTGCCATTATTTTTTACAACTTTCCACGTGGATTAACTCAGCAACATTGCATGGATGAACTTAATTCATTTTTTGGCGATGAAGCTCCATCAAGGACCAGTGTTTATCGATGGTATGGTGAATTCAATCGTGCTCGTAGTTCACTCCAAGACGAATTTCGTGAAGGTCGTCCAAAATCAGTTGATGTTCCGAAAACCATTGATGCTGTGCGCGAACTGATATTGCAAGATCGTCATGTGACCTATCGTGAGATTGAGACAATCTTAGGCATTAGTGGGACCAGCATACATTCAATATTGCATAAACATTCGACTGTCAAAAAAATTTGTTCGCGTTGGATCCTACACAATTTGTCAATTGCTCAAAAAAAAACTCGTGTCGAGTACAATCGCGGGGCTTCGAAACACGTCTATGACATCGTGACAGGTGATGAATCATGGATTTACGCGTATGAGCCCGAAAGTAAACAGCAGTCGACTGTATGGGTGTTTCAAGATGAGCCAAATCCAACAAAAGTTGTTCGCGCACGAAGCACTTCCAAGCAAATGGTCGCCTGTTTTTTCGGAAAAACTGGACATGTCCCAACCGTACCACTAGAACAACGCAGAACAGTAAATTCTGAGTGGTACACAACCATTTGTTTGCAAGTTGTCTTCCAAGAAATTAGGAAAACCAATCGCCAAAGACGGATCACTCTTCACCAGGACAATGCGAGCTCTCACACATCGACTCAAACAACTGCATTTTTGAGCACCCAAAACATCGACTTAATGGGTCATCCGCCGTATAGTCCTGACTTTGCACCGAATGACTTCTTTTTATTCCCGTACGTAAAAAAAAAACTGAGAGGTCAACGTTTTTCGACACCTGAAGAAGCGGTTGCGGCATTCCGAATGCATGTTTTGGAGGTACCTTATTCAGAGTGGCAAAAGTGCTTCGACAATTGGTTCAAACGCATGCAAAAGTGTATAGATCTTCATGAAGAATATTTTGAAAAACAATAAAGTGATTTTCGATGATTAAAATTTGTTTTTGTTCTATAATCCCGACATATAAAAGGCACCCCTCGTACATATGTACGCAGTATCCTCTTTTACTGTTGTCGATAGCTCAAAGTTGGACATCAAGTTTGATGGAGGAGTGTTCCGAGAGGATCTTCCCATCAATCTCAATTTCATGGTGGTAGCAGCAAACAAAGAACCAGTTGATTGGCTGCTCTCTTGTAAAGGGTGATCAGATTGGTGGTACTTTTTCCAACTGAGTTTTTTGGCAGACCGCGTATGACTACTGCCAACTAAATACACAATTTTTTTCAGTATTCATTGACATTTCATCATGGAAAGACTTATGCCTAAACAACGTTTACAAACCGTAAAATTTTATTACGAAAATCAACGCTTTGTGAAAAGTGTTCATCGCGCGCTTAGGCTCACTTATGGTGTTCAGCGATGAGACCCATTTTTGAATTAATGGCTACGTCAATAAGCAAAATTGCCATATTTGGGTTGAAGAGCAACTCAAAGCCATTCAAGAACAGCGATTACATACATTGAAAATAACCGTTTAGTGTGACCTATGAGCTGGAGGAATCATCAGCCCATATTTCTTCAAAGACGAGGCTGACGCCAATGTAACAGTGAATAGCGAACGCAATCGCGCCATGATAAACAACTTCTTGATGGCGAAAATTGAAACCTGAGATATCCACAACAATTTGCTCCAAAAAGACGGCGCTTCTTGCCATACATCCCATGAAACAATGGATTTACTGCGTTGTCGTTTCGGTGAGCAATTTATTGCTTGTCTCGGACTAGTGTATTGGCCACCAAGATCGTGTGATATCACACCTTTGGACATTTATTAATGATATGTAAATTCTAAATACTTTGTGGATAAACCAGTTTCGATTGAGGCATTGGAAGGTAACATTTTTAAAGTTATTCGCGAAATACCGACCGAAGCCCTCCAGCGAGTCATTCAAAATTGGTGTTTACAGATGGCCGAATTTCGGCGCAATTGCGGCCAATATTTGAAAGGAATTATCTATAAAAAATAAATGGTATAAATAGTTCTGCACAAAAATAATAAATATTGTCCAATCAATTTGAATTTTTGTTGTTTTACTTCAATTTAAAGTCCGATACCTGTAAATTGATCACCCTTTATGATAACTGTCAAGGAAATAAAAATTGGCTGACAGTGCGCTCAAAACAAGTCCGAAAATACCTGACATCGCTTTCGAGCACCTTTAAATGCTTTCAAATTAAGATCATTTGGATACCTAGTCATAAGAAAATGTATTACAGGAAACTGCTGTAAGGGTCAGCTATCTAGAATGGGGCAATGCGATGGTTTCCCCGTGAAGTGAGATGATTATGATTCCCTTGACCCCCTGTGGTTTGCCTGTGGAAATGTCGTGGGATCCTTCTGGTCACAAGTGGAGAAAACCTCACTTTTCTACAGCGTTTTAAGATTTAGCAGATTCTGATATTTCCAACAATGATGAATTTTATCAGTAGAACGAAGCGGTTAACACATTGATAAGACGTCCCGTTCGATATTTTGTGTCAGTGAAAGCTTTTAATGGATTTCCACCGCTTTGCGGAGCCTTTCATCTCAAGCCTATTGTAAACTCTCTTTACTTGACCATACCTGCAATAGAAAATTGTTAAACTTACCTATCAATAATAGAATGTATGTCAATACTTACATAGCTTATACAAATATCACTCATACGCCCTGGCAATGCTTTTGCAAATTCGACTGCATTTAAGCTTCATTTCAACGAAAAAAACTGGATTGCGCGTCACGAACGACCAAATATATTGCGTTACCTACTTTTGAGTTCGTTACAAGAAAAATATATAAAGCAATATTTTTTTTCCACATTAGCTTTGCAATTTTTTATTTAAATACAGATAGACAACGGCAGGCTAATCAGGAGGAATCAGCAGGAAGTAATACAAGTGGCCTCGTACGTACGTTTGCTATGACAGAAGATAAAGCGCAATACCGCAATATTTTGATTAGTTCTGACTATTTTCCTTTTGTTTGTTTGATGTTCATTAATTTTTTATAAATGTATAGGTCATTATAGAGTAAAATTTATAAGCATATAAAACCAAATTTTAAACTTTGTTTCAAAATTTAAAAAAATCAACAAGATTTCATCAGAGCTTCAAGCTTTTTAATTAGAGTTTCTAGAAAATATTTTGGTATGCAATTTTATAGCTTATTAAATTTGTTTATATAGAAGAAAGTGCACAATACCGTCAGAAAAAAAGTATCATAACAAAGAGAGTTTTTTTGTAACTTCAATCTTCAATCCCTCCATAGCACTCATGAAAATTCCTTTGAAATAATTATATGCTTAATGGGAATGGTAATTATTAGCAATAACATAACTGATTATGTTTTAATCAGTAAAGGGCTGCTGCCGTGAATTTTAAAGTTAAAATGCGGGACAAAGACAGAACACTTGATGAAAAGCGTTACATTTTCATGTCTCTCTGGTTTGGAGAATTACGCAGAAGAGACGTTTGCAAAAACAGCAAGGGTTTGCTCTCATTTTTAGCTTAATTCCTACTTTCCAAAGCTGGTCCATTGCTCCATCTTGCCATTATGTCGTTTTCGGCTAATATAAAGTTTATTTTTAATAATTGAAAAGCCACTTGAAGAATGTTAAGCTTTTTGATTCTAATTAACAATAGTAAATAGCGAGAAAACACTCACATATGCCCGTTGCTAGTAGAAAAGTGTGATTCTTAAAAGGCCATGCAAACGTATATTTGAAACCGCACCCTAATTTGCATATGAAAACCTTTTCTTGTACTTGTGGTAAACCGTCATAATCATATGTGAATATATGCCACACAAATACTATGCATATTTTCTGTGTATGTAGGTAGTACATGTTCGTGTTCGTGAATTCCTTTAGACTTGTTTGCATTAAACCTTTCATGAGCTCGGGTGCACGTGTGCTAAGGCACTAAAAATCGTTTCGCTCGTTTTTTATGACTTGTTTGGTGATAGTTTTTAACTGCTTGCTGGAGGTACAACTAAATATAGCTAAAGCAGTTAAGTAGTGGCGGATTTCACACGATAACTTAACTGCCTCTTTAAGTGACTGACTGACTGACCGACAGCCCAATAAACGATGAAACCATTGATTGACGGTGTGGCTTCTACAGTATACCGGAAATGCGCTCACAGTAAAAGTTTGCGTGAATTTTTAAATTTTTATTAATGTGGTTAGAGAGGCTAAGAGGCAGTCAAAGGTGAAAATAGTAATGGATATTACGTTGGATGTGTGAATGGTGGGAGAATAGTTCATACAGTAAACATTCTTGAATGTTAACGTGCAGAATCACGGAAGGAGTTCGAATAATGTTTTTTTAGTTCACAATTAGTTTAGTTCAATTTTATAAATATTAATATTACATCTGGTCTGATGGATAAAAAATTGCATATTTTTTCATACATAAATCCTTTTCGAAGTTTATGGGTCTCTTTTCATAAAAATTAGCTTGAGTTCCAAGTTGTAGCAAAAGAGTTCAGCTCTGGCTATTGAGTTCAAGTTTTATTCATATCACGAAATTTTAAAAAGAAAGTTGGTAACGTATAACGTGAAGGAAGGTATAAAATTAACATAGGCGACTGTTGTAGCCGAAAAATTTTTCTATTAGCGGTCACTCATCGGCAGACAATGGCAAACCTTCGAGTGTATTCCTGCTACGCAAAAGCTCCGTTCGGAAGCGACTTAAAAGTGTAGGTCCCTCCACTTGTGAAACAACATCAAGACGCACGTCGCAAATTGGAGAGGGAGCCCGGCCAAGCACCTAACCTCGTTTTTATGCATTAGATTTTAATTACGTTACACTAGCTTTCGTTGCAAGATTCAACTCAACATATCTATATTTCATATTTCAGAAGCTACTGAAATAAGTTTAATAGTTTGCGCTTAAAAAATATGCATTCATATTATGTAAATCAATCTTAATCTCTTCAGAGCCTTCGTACACCTACGTGTGTGCACCTTTTTCTTGAATTCCTTGAATAAATAGAATACCACCATGATCAAAAAGTTTCCGGAATTTATTCAGAAAATTCAAAATATAAGTTTATTCCTAGTGATGCTATCGTCTTCAAGGTACTTCTCATCAACTGCAACGCATTTATGATATCGTTTGATCCAGTTTTCTAATAATTTCTGGAACCCTATTTTCGATATAGCCATCAGAGCCGCCTTTGAGTTTTCCATAACTCTCTTTTGGCTGTTAAAACGCGCTCCCTGTAGTTGTTTTTTTACTCGATCAAAAATAAGAAAAATCGCAGGGATCGTGGTGAATTCGATGGCTGCGGGATGGTATTCGTTTTATTCTTGGTCAAAAATTCAATCAATAAATGCTGGCTCTGTGCGATGGTGCGTTATCAAGCTGCAAAATCCACGAGCTGTTTTCTCACAAATATTTTTTTTGGCGAATTGCTTCACATAAACCTTTCATAACGCCCAAATAATAGTCCTTATTAACCTGCGTCCTTATAGCAAAAATTCTTGGTGTTCAATACCGTTATAATCTATAAAAACCGTGAGCATCGCTTTCTGTTTTAACTGAAAACGACGTGGCTTTTTTGAAAACGACGTGGCTTTTTTGAAAGGAAAAGGCTTCATTCGGAGCTCTTCACTCACTCACCTCTACTCAAGTCTCGTCTCCAGTAATGATGCGTTTGATGAATATTGGGTTGGATTCAGCCTGGAAATCATATCTTCGGCGATATCAACGTACTCTGTACGGCATGATATGCAGGTCGTTTGGGAACAACACGACGCAAACCCAAATCATAAACTACAATCTCCTGAACGGATCCATAAGCAATGTTCAAGTCCTCTGCCAGTTCTTTGATAGTTCATTTGCGGTTATTAATCAACTTTTATTTCACTTTATTGATGTTTTCGATGTCGGCGACCTATCAGTACGTTCGTCATGCTCGATGGGCTTTTCTGAAATGTTGATGCCACTTGTAAACGGTTGTTTTCTTTAGAGTATCGTTACCGAAACAGTTCCCCAAGATTTCTAAGGATCCGTACCATTGAATTCATGATTAATACAAAATTTGATACTAACTCAAATCCATTTTTAAAACTGTTCAAAGTCGAAAAAACCAGCGGAAGTATTATAGATTTAGTGAAGACGGCATACTATTTACAAATGTTAAGCAATGGCGATACAATTTTGGTAGGAATATTCACCAGTTGACTTAGAGCGTCACTTGGCGGTTGTTCTGGGAACTTTTTGATCAAGGTGGTATGTGCAGGTAGAATTTAAGTTTGATAATACATGATTAGGAATCTGAATTAGGTCTATCATGAAAATATTTGTTTAAAGCTTGCCTATTGCTTTGGCCCGAAGAGGTAAATTTTGATATTTTTAGAAGGTGTTTAAGTCCAATCCTTAAGTATGAGGACCAATATGTACATAAAAGCTTTTTTTCAAATACCGATACTTTAATAAAAAACGGAAATAGATCATGGCAGAAGCGTTAGAGTGCTCCATACATACTCAAACTTTCGAAGGTTTCGAAATTTTTGACATATTTTAAAAATTGTTGACATTATTGCGTCTATTTTTTTTGGTATATGTAGAAGAGCAAAGTATTCGGATTGATACTGGCTATAGCTTTTTGAGTTAGGAAATGAAAAAGTATACAAAAGTTCTGTATTTATGTTTAAAGGTTCGTCAACAATGAAATATTAAACATGTAATTAATTTAATCGAAAAAGTCGAAAGTCAAACATATTTGATAATTCACACACACACAAGGGAGAGTACCACCATTTCCAAGACTTTAAAATAAATGAACTTTCGCTATATTCCAGATGTTTATTCTTTACATAATTGGCACTTACGTCCTTTATTGGGTGGTTTGCATAGCTGCTTCTCCTATTTGCGGTGTGCGTCTTGAAATTTTGTCGAAAATGTAGGGACCCAGTTCGTATGCCGAACGGCAGATGTGGAGCTTTTTCATATCGGAAATACATTCGGAGGTTTGCCTTTGCTTGCCGAGTAGCAACAGCTATTAGAAAATCATTTTTCTATTATTTGGTCCGGGGTTTCGAACCAGTGCACTTGATAGCCACGCATCAACACATTCGGCTACAGCTGCCGCCGTTTAAGCATTTTCGACATTTACTGTTGAATGGATAATCCATGAACACCATTTATGTTCGATTTTTAATACCACGCAGCCTCACCCAAGCTTTGTTCAGATATTTAAATGTTTACTCAAATTACCATATGCGTAGACGGACAGACAGACATAGCCAATGCAATTCCTTTCTTCATTCTGAATATTCAAATTTATAGTACACACATATCTACAATATCTGCAAACTACCGTTATGTGATCAAATTGCAATATCCTAGCGCGCGGGTATAAAAATTAAAGAGCTCACTTAAGAAGTGGCCTTCCTTCTGCAACTTGCTTAAACCACTGCAAAGTAACGAGGGCAAATAAGTAGTAAACACGAAAACTACACCAACTACATGGAGAGTAATATCAAAACTCTTATTGCCTCACATCGCTTCTGCTTCAAAACCATTTCAGAAGTTTTTGCCTTTCGTTTCCGGTCACACGAAATTCAAATTCAAGGAATTTGGTGTGCCGAAATTACTAAATACAAAGTATATGCATAGATGTGTGCTTGTATGTGTGGATAAATAAGAAAAACAAAAATAACAAAATGGTAAAAATAAAAATAAAAAACATAAAAATTCTAAAACAGTCTGTATAATATCAACCAAACATGCCAGCACAGCCCGGCTCAGTCCAGCTCAGTCCAACGAAACCGAGTGTGCGTGTAAATAATCAAACGACCACAGCAGACCAAATTCAAAACCAAAACACATTCAACCACCAGTAAAATAGTAAAAGTAAAAGTTTGCCATTGATGACGGCGGGTGGAACAACGTGGCGGCTAGTGAAAAATGCTATATAAATTTCGCATACTCAGCGAAAAATGTTGCTAAATTTATTGCACAAGTTTGTTATTCCTTGAAAGCGCGGGTGTGCGCTTCGCAACTTTGGACTGCTCGAAAATAGAAACTCATACATACATACACATGTGGCGCTATCAAAAGCTTAAGTGCTCACTAAAAAGCATATATTCGCTTAGAGGGTAGCAGTAGATTGAGAAAACAAAACAAAGATAAGCAAATAAAGCAACTTTTTAGTAGAAAACATTGTCGAAAATGTAATTTCAGTTTTGTAAAAAACAAAAAAAAACTAATTGTGTGCATAATACGCAAGGGTTCGTGTGTATGTCGGTGGTGTTATAAAAGTGTAGCAGAAAGTTTACATAAAAACATTTGTTACTCTTGCTATTTTGATTTCTGGTTGAAAAATCAAAAACATCGTACGCCAAGCTAGTTATTTGGGGTATTCACAGGGCCTATGACGACCAAAGTGAAAATTAAGGTTATTTAAAAAGTGTGTGTGTGTGTGTAGAGCGCCAGAAAAATTAAATAGACTGCACTGGAGGTAGTGATGACAGCGGTAGAATCGGTGTATTGGAAAAAAAACCAGCGGATAGAGAAAGAGGCGAAGTGATAACACAGCGGCATAGATAATTGATGATGTAGTATTTTTAATTTAAAATCGTCGATAAGTCTGAAAATCCACTAAATTAATCATCCTATCGGAAGATTTATATTTATTTATTTATTTATATTATATGAAATATAACGTGTGATTTTTTAGCTATTATCCTTTTAAACAGTTGGTTTAAATAGCTGACGCACGTTTCGTGATTTGTTTCACTGCCAAACATCTTCAGTTTGGTCTATAATTTAACCATGAATCGTCTTAAAAACGAACATCACGTGCAAATCATTGAATTTTATTATAAAAATGCGTGTTCTGTTAAGAAAGTTTATCGCGCGCTTCTTCCATTTTATGGTCAGTTTAATCGACCCACTAAAGCGGCTATTCGAGCTATTGTGACCAAATTTACATTATTGGACATCAAACCACCAACACGCTTACGTAGACTGTGAACTGAAGGAAATATCGCAGCTGTATCGGCCAGTGTTAATGATGACCATCAATTATCGATTCGTCGACGTTCGCAGCAATTGGGCCTCCCTCTGTTACTCAACAACGTGGAAAATTTTGCGAATTTTCTAGTGTTTCTAAGAGAGCGTTTTTATTTGCAAGAGCTTGCCTTGCATGACATGTGGTCTTGGCAAGACGGTGCCACATGCCACACAGCACCCTCAACAATGGACTTGTTAAGAGGTGAGTTCGGTGAACATTTTATTTCACGTTCGGGACCTGTCAGTTGGCCACCCAAATCGTGCGATATAACGCCTTTAGATTATTTTTGGTGGGGCTATGTTAAAGCTCACGTCTATTCAGACAAGCCTGCTTCAATTAACGCATTGGAAGACAACATTAAAGCATTTATATGTGAGATACCGGCCGAAACATTGGAAAGAGTATGCCAAAATTGGACTAAGCGGATGGACTATTTGAAGCGCAGTCGCGGTCAACATGAAATAATCTTCAAACATTAAATTATATGGACTGTACTATCGATTTAAATAAAAGTTTCATGCATTATTCTGAATTTTACGTGTGTTTTTTTGAAAAACTTTCCTATAGCTCTTAAAAAATCACCCTTTATATTTATATGAAAGTAAATATTGCAGCCAAGCAATGGAGCGCGTTAAGATCAAAATAAAGATTTCCATTACTCAAAATATTTTTTTTATGTAATAAAAAAAAGTTATTCCAAAACAAAAGTGAATGATTAGTTTCTTGAAAATTTTCATGTTTGTAAAAAAAAAAATGATATTTAATCTTGAAAACTTTTAATTGTAATGAAAAATGAGACACGAGCGTATGCTTCAGATATTAGAAATTTTTATGACACATTATTTCTTTACTCGAAAGGTACATCACAGAAAAAAAATTACATTGATTTTCCGACGAGTAGCCTTGTTAATATTTAGGCTGAATATAAAAAATGATACTAAGTACCCAACTTTGCTTCCGCCGTTTTTTTCCGCAAAATTTTAGAAAATAGCTCCCGAGTTCCTTGTCTTTTGAGACAATCCATTAACGGATCTAATTCTTGACATCTTTATAAGACTGGAACGGCTTTTCAGACCGAGCAACTACCACTATCGAACCTAATGAGTAAGGCGGATGAGGTAAGACCTCCTGTTTTAGTGTTTCTAAGAGACCATTTTTATTTGAGAGCTTGAGAACTTAAAATGATAATACAAAACAGAAATATTGTTGGACTGAATTTTTTTATTATAACCTGGTAGATTATTTCATGGCTTTATTTTTAATATGATTTTCGACATATTTTGAATATAATATTCAGTTTGCCGAAGGATAACTTTGTCATGTCTCTCTTGATATTATGACCGTCGTCCTTCAGTGTTCGACTTAGATCCATTGATTGCGTTCCATATCGGCCCCCTGTGATACAAATCCATGTCGGTTTTTGATACCATTCTTGAAGCGTTCATACTACTGACAACGCATTCTTTCACTAATTACAGTCTCACCTCTCTGATTGACGCTCATTCTCTAAATGATAAGTATGTTCACATATGTCCAAGCTTACTGTAAAATATTCTGTAACTACCAATTTCAACTAGCGCTCACCACTGCCGTCATCTATCGAAAAACAACGGAAGCAAAGTTGTATCACGTAATACCACTGGGTAGTCATGACAATATTTTTCAAGAGGGGATAGGTTAAGATGACGGTGAAGATACTCAACGTCCAAATATGAAATAAATGCCATTCTTATTCCATACTACACTGTGACTGTGTTGACTATGTTAAAATGCACCAGCTTTTTTCCAAAATTTTTAATTTTATTTATACGCTCCCTGCAAGAGCTCAAATATCTTCTGCTTATTTTCATCGAGCAGCTTCTGTAGTCATTGTTTTAAGCTACACTAACCCTCAGGGTTCAAAGGGCGTAAGACTTCTGCAATAGGAAGCACTTCTGGCTGGATAGAACGTGCAAAATCAGGATTTGAAGAAAATGGATTTTCTAGCCTTCCTGAAGTCTGAAAGTATGAAGTTCCTATGCCATGATCTATCTTGGAGTTGTCGGCGTATATAAGTAAGTAGTTGATCCAGGTAATTCACTGCCCCAGCCAGATCTCGATGAACAATAATCTCAGGGAATCTGTGGAATTCTCTTTGGGATCGTTTACAATCAGCATTCTGTCTGATGGTGGCGGGTAAAACAGAGAAAGTCTTGCAGTGTCCCATCAACATCTCGTTTCGTAAGCAAAGCTCTCAGAGTTACACAGCAGACATTGTTGTAGTGTGCATTATACGAGTATGAATACCAATTGGAAAGAATATTGAGGGCTCATGTTTGCCGCATTGTCACTGTGCCTTCTTTATTTTTCCTAGTTTAATATTATCATATTGGTGCTGTAAAGCTATCCATGGTACTATAAAGTAAGATAGAAACCATAACAAAGGGTTTTCCAATAACAGGTGTTATGGGTGAATGGATTGCGCTATCGAGAGTTGATTAACGATTTTTTGTAGCCGGGCAACGTTTATTTTCAACAAGACGGCGCTACTTGCCACACAAGCATCGAAACCATTGATCTTTTACGAAAAAGTTTTCGGACCGCGTTATCTCTCGAAGAGGTGATCACAATTGGCCACAGAGATCTTGTGATTTAACACCTTGTGACTTTTTTCTTTGGAGCCACGTGAAAGAGAAGGTCTACGCCAACAGCCCAAGGTCAAAGATGGAATTCGTGAGGGTATCGAGGACATAGGGCAGCCACTTTGCACTTCGGTTGTGGAAAATTTCATGAAAAGGATATTGTCCTGTAAGCATGGTCGTGGTGGTCATTTGCTTGATGTTATTTTCCACTATTAACGGCATACCTTCCTCTTTATAATGAAATAAACATCATCATTTATATTAAAAAATAGCATTTTTTTTTTGAATATCAAAATAACACCTCTGTTTGGAAAACTCTATATAAGGCTTTTAATTGTTTTTCTGAATAATCGTTTTGCAAAAAAAAAAACTTACAGAAGTTAAAGGCGTCTTTTCTCCCTCTCTTCGTTATAAATTTTTGAGTTCAGCATAGGAACCAGTATTTTTCGCAAGTCTTTCGCCCGATGTTCGGTAATTAATTCTCTTGTTTTAGAAAAAAATTGTAATCAAGAACAAAAATAATTTTGAATGAATTCCCACGAAATCGCAGAAGCGTATATTTCATTATATTTTAAAACTTAATAACTTCACAACTGCCATTCGGGCTGTGATACTTTGTGAATCACCTAACGGTGTTTGTTGTTACGCTTTGCTTTTTTGCGGTTTAGTTTGCTATTAGCTGGTTTCGTTTTTGGCTTTTGTCAGAAAATTTATTGCTTTGTTTAATTTATTTCCGCCATCAAATAATTTACGACCATCCTCCGCTTACCAAATAAATATGCATTAACCCGATTGTCGACGACGCGAAAACAAACAACAATAAAACACAGAAATGGAATGGCGATTCAAATGCGTTCCGGACTAGACTTGGCTTAGTGGTAAAAGACACGCACGCGACAATATTTTGACTGTATGAAGATATGAGGGTATGTGGGTATGTATGCATTTATTAAAGCATGGAAATTAGATAGATTATACAGGCCCTGAAATTTAAACCTTTTTTTGGCTAAATGCACTGAGTGGAGATTCGGACTTTGCTCACATACAACTTTGACCATTTGTTCATACGTATACGTTAATTTTTAACAATAAAAACACGACTTGTTGCTTCAAAAATTGATCAAATTACCCATTGCGCAATGACGAAACGCATCCTGTGCCAATGGATTTAATTGTTGCGCTCAAAACTTTGACGTATTGGAAGTATTGTTTCGTCGTTCTCACGTACTCAATAACAATGAATAGCAATTTTTTATTAATCGAGTGCTTAAAGCCAAGATTTTGAAGCATACTTTTAGGTGAAAACAGAAATATACAAAAATTATGCAAACTGACTGCATCAAATCACAGACTAATTACATAATTCCTCGCGTAGCTTTGTTTTACCAATTTGACCTTATTGATTTAAAAACTATAAAACCTGAAACATAGTTCGCCTGCAACATCGCCTGCAAAGTTGCTGCTGAAATCTCGGATAGAAAAGAAAGCGAGTTGATATGAACGTAGTAAAAGAGAAATTGCATCAACATCTGCGGCTGTTTTTGCACCACTCATTCCGATAGAGTCAGAACAAAAATATATGATCTTCTTCTTTATTATGTCTATTCGATTTCGAATTATAAGCGATCATACAGATTCCACTTCTTAAATAAATAAATATAATATTCAGCTTACAAAACTGAACCTATTTTATACTATTTACGATGATTTTATATACATTCTCTGCCTTGCAGATGGCGTATATTTCGCATCCTAGTCATTTGTTTTCTCCAGACATTTGTTTTCCCCCAATGCCACGTTTACCTTCTATTTTCCTTCTACAATAAGTTGCAACAGATGATATTTCGGATTTCTGATAATATGACCGAGGTACGCTGGTTTTTTCCGTTTAATAGTTTTTAGAAGTTCTCGGTCTCTTCGTATATGTAATAATATTTCATTGTTAGAAACATGATCAGTATGGAGAAATTTCAATATTTCAATATTGTTTGAAGAACCACATTTCTATTGCTTGCAGCGGCATTTCATATCAGCGGCAAATTTTGATAAAACATAACATTTGGCAAAGCGTATTTTAAGATTTAAGTTTAAGTTGTAATTTTTTTGTACTTTCAAAACGATTGCCGTGCTATTTCTATTATCGTTTTAATATCTGAGCAGAAATCCTAGTTTTCAGATACTTTACCCTATTGTAGATACTTAAACTCTCTTACTTTTTCGATTCCTTGGCCATTAATACACAATTTTACATTTTTGGATATATTTTTCCTACAGACCACCATGAATTTAGTTTGGCTGACGTTTAACTTGATGTTGTATTATTTACCAGTTACTTTCGATATCACACTTTGCAAGTCTTCGATATTACTTGCTAATAGGGTGGTAGCATCGGCGTATCTGGTGTTATTTATAGGAACACTATTGACTTTAATACCCTCATGAGTATCGTGGAGTGCTTCTATGAAAATTTGTTCCGCGTTAAAAAGTAGAGGTCCTTTAAAAATGCGCACTTCGCTGGTCAGCTGATCATCAACTTTTACTGCTGCTGTGTGATTCTAGTAAAGATTTTTTATGCGACGGATTTCTTTTTCGTATATATTCAGTGTCTGCCCAATTTCAAACAGCTTATCATGTTTTTGTATCGAACGCTTTTTCGTAATCCAAGAGGCACAAAAAACATTCTTTTGTACATCTTTGTCCAGTCCAGTTAAATATTTCGTTTTTAAAGCTCAACAAGTGACTTAATACCTTTGATGTCCATCTATGCTCGATGTGCTGATGCAAGCGTCTCGGAGAAACAATGACTGTGCTTAAGGATAAGATGCCACTGATATTCTTTATTTTATATTAAATTCGTATAATTACGACAGCATAATAATAAATAACAGAACGTACGACTATAACATAAGTGTTCAGTCGCGGGTATATTCATTTTTTGTTTGTTTAATCTATTTCTTTATTGCGATCTGTTTTTGAAACATTAAGCAATATTTTTACTTAAAAATTTTTGATTAATTTAAGAGAAGAAAAAAATTTATGGAATACACCCAATGGTGCAACCATTTACTAATTTTATGATAAATAATAATGAGATCTTTTGTAGATTTTCTCTTGAGCCGGGTGAAGGTTATGGGATTTGCAATTATTCCTGTGACAAGAGGGTTTGAGTGCGATTGGAGTCGTGTGTTGTGTGATGGGTACTTTTAAATTACGATGAATTTGTGCATTTGTGATATAATAAGGGACGCTCGCGATCATTCTGAGGGTTTTTGACTGGAATCTTTGAAGTATTTCGATGTTGGAGTTAGCTGTAGTGCCCCAAAGCTAAATGCCGTAGGTTTTAAGGTAGCTGAGTGAAGTGAGAGCTCACTTTCTAGAGAAACATGTGAACTTCGATTTAGTAAGCAATTTAGGTTTCTAAGTTTTATTCCTAGAGCCTCCCGTTTGGTGAAAATATGGGTTTTCCATGTGAGTTTGCTATCAAGATGCATGCCGAGATATTTTGTGACATTAGTTTGGTGGATGATTATATTATTGAGCTTAACGGGTGGGCAAGTTTTTCGATTTAGTGTAAAAGTGACTTGGGAAGATTTTGTCTCGTTTGGCTTAATGCTGACGTTCCAACTATTGTTTCTTCAGAAGCTGGTAGATCGTATGTGTATAGCAAGTATAAAATGGGGCTCATAATACTACCTTGGTTGCTTTCCATAGAGCGTAGTCAGTGGCAGGGGTTGCATCAAGTTTGCTGAGATAGTTTTGGAGCTGAGAGTTGTGTTCTTTTTTAAGACGTTCTTTGAGCTCTTCAGTAAGTGAGTTAAGTGTTTTTGGTTCTCAGGGTGTTTGCTTCTTTACCATGTTTGTCTTGCCTGTCGGTTTTCCTCCAATTTTTCTTTTACTTTAAGGGATATCTGTGTGTGGTGTTGCTTGGTGTGGAGTTCCATGCTGCATGTTGGACTCTTTAGTGGGTGTTTTAAGTTAATGGTAGAAGTAATAAGGGTTCGAAAAAACGGCCAGTTGGTGGGCAAGTGATTCAGCTGAATCTTTATTTAATGTGACAAATACGATAGAGTGATTGAAGATAGTTCATAACACCTTTCGCTACACAAAAGTCGATGAGATCTGATACTATACGTTGCAGAGCCTGAGGAGGCTGTGGTGAGGTTCAATTTCGTGATGGTTGCCAATAGTTGGCGACCGTTTGAGGTGGAGAGACACGATCCCCAATGGGTGTGTTTGGCATTATAGTCTCCTCCAGCTAGAAATCTGTTTCCAAGGGGTTTAAAGAATTTTTCATACTCTTTTGGTTTGATAGAATGCTTGAGTGGGCTATATACTGATGATACTGTGATAGGGCCATTCGAATAAAAGTATCATTTTGGTACACAGCTATTTTTTACTTATTCAAAAGTAGTCCTTAAATGAAGATATAATTTATTCAGTACATAACAAATAACAAGGAAATTACGAGAATTTATTAAGAACAAGTTCCCTGTATTTGAGACAGCTAGATAAGGTTATATACAGAGCTTTATAATCACTACCGTTCAAAACGTGTTTATATTTAAGAAATCCAATGTCTTTTCACCCAAGTACTTACAACAAAAATTTGTACGAGAGGGGTTCAATAAGTACCCGTGTTAGAAATGAAGACACGATTTGTTCAAAAATTTATTTTTATTTTTCAACATTGTACCCTTTTAGAAATATACACTTCTCCCAAAGCTCTGGCCGTTTTCTTAACCCCTCCAAAAATAATTTTTTTCCCGCGAGTCATTTCTTCATGTTAGGGAACAAGAAAAAGTTGCACGAAGCCAGATCGGGTGAATACGGGAGGTGCGGCAGCAATTCATAACGTAATTCGTGCAGTTTGGCGGCGACAACTCCGGATGAATGTGCTGTTGGGTTATCGTGGTGAAACAGCAACTTATTTTTCGCCAAATGTGGCCGTGTCTCCTTCAATTTTTTATGAAAGCGGTTCAATAACTCACTGTAGTATTGTCTAGTGATCGTTTTTCTGTTTTCTAAAAAATCCATGAGGATAACGCCGTTCGCATCCCAAAAATCGTCGCCATGATCTTTCCGGCCGATGGGACTGTCTTTGTCTTCTCTGGAGCAGATTCATCGGGAGAAATCCATTGCTTTGATTGTTGCTTAGTTTCTGGAGTGTAATGATGAATCCAGGTTTCATCAGCGGTGATAACTCGTACGCAAAAATTCATTCGGATCTCACTTACATAGATTGTTCCAAGCACTGCTTCGAAGTTAAAGCCGCATCCGCTTGGTGACCACCGTGAGCAATCGCGGCATCTATCGGGCCGACAATTTTTTCATAAACAACTTATCACGTAAAAGATTAATTGCCACTCCGGTCTACACACCTATGGTCTCTGTTACTTCGCGCACTTTGTTCGTCGATCAGCGAGAATCATGTCGTGGACTTTTTGAATGATTTCCTCGGTAACCACGTCTGTAGGGTGTCCAGGTCGTTTCTCATCAAAAACGGATGTTCGCCCACGTTTAAATTGGTTGAACCAATATCTAACTGTGGTCATAGATGGCGAAGCGTTCCCATAGACCGCATCCAAATTTCCTATCTCTTCGCATTTTTTCTCATTTAAAAACAAAAAGCGAATAACCGAACGGTACTGCTCTTTTTCCATCTTAACAAAAATCACGACATACGTCTTACTCGAATAGCTGCCAAATCGAAACTAACCTATCAATCAGTCTAAAACTTGTTTCGCCGTCGTTTAATAGATGGCAGCACACGATACTAACACCAACTTCCCGCAAGAACGGCTTCGACTTGCACGAAAGATCAAATTTATAGCATAAGCGAAAAGTCGTCACTGAAACGGTTGATATTTGTAAGTGATAAACCCGGATACAAATCGTGAGATGTAGATTTTTTTATTGAGTTTAAAAATACCGAGAATTATTTTTTATTATTTAGTTTTTTTATAAACTACTGAATATATGCCCTCAAAGAAGCAGAAGAAAACACATTTAGAGGTAACATATTCACAGTTTGTGATAAATCTTTCCCTTTTTTAACCCAGTGTACGCCAAGGCGCACAGTCTCTTTAGCAAAGATATGCGGAAGGAACTCTGTCATTTGGGAGAAACAAATAGAGCAAAACATAATACAAATGAGCTCTAAGAGTATGCAGATATTTCCGAATCAGATTGGATTGCAACCAAAATTATCAATTTTTTTAATAAAGAAACGTAAAAGTCTCTCTACTGGCTCATATTTTTCTACACCTCAAACCTGTGCACCATAAAACACAATCGATCTTACCATCATGCCATACATACGTATTATATGCGATTGTGGGAATCCATGAATCCGTTCAATACGAATGATTAGATAATTTAAGAGAGTAAAAAAAAAATCGATAGTATCTAATAAGTGTTCTCATGCACACCATTTCATATGTCTGTGAGTAAATATGCTTTTATATGTTTTTTCTTTATTTAATATTAAGTCGCGTGCTGCTAAAATATGTTTTTGGCTGCCTAAATCGACTTCGGTTGTCATTTTGCTTAACTTTTAGCAATTTCTTGTAATTTTGCCAATTCCGCCTTATCGCCACAAATTTGAGGTCATTTTGTAATATTTAATTTGACAAAAAATAAATGACAATTATTGGCGTTGATTTATGTAAAATCTCGCACTCGTAGTCGGGGGTATTTTTGTCATCATGGTTGCCCACATTTTTGGCAACGCTACCCAAGGCTTATGAAGTCAATGTGGCGAACGATGAACCGTTTTTTGGCTTTTGGCTTAAATGCTTAAAAAACGGTTTGAAGAACAAAAGTTGGAATGACTTTCGGCAATTTGTTTTGAGCGCGTAATTGTGTCATGTAGAGTTGTTTAGAGGCGCGTCTTATATGGGCATGCACATATAATCGCGCCTTGGCCGCCGTTTCTAACATTCAGTGGGCTTGGTCGGTTTTGACTTACTTGAAGTATATTAAATTTTAGTTATGCCATATTTCTTTTATATAGTATTTATTTTCTTTTTAGTTGGTTTGTAAGTGATTTCGGCCTATTTCGCTCGTTTATTTGCTTGTTTAAGTGCAACAACTGTACTTGACACAATTTGTTAAGTTGTCTTATTTATCAATGCTGCCATTTGTAACTGTTGATGGTGGTAGCGGTGTCGCATATGCACGTACATACATATGTGTAGGCATGTATGTATTACTATAGCCTGTGGAGGCGCCATACGCTGTGGTGGCACTCCCTCATGCATTGCATGTCAGCATGCAAGGCGTCCTTTGTGGCACTGACTAGGAAAGGAGGTTAGGGTATACATGGCATAGTCCTTCAAAGCAATGTTTTGCGTGCATCAAACCATTTGCGATTTAACGCTTCATCTCCTTCTCATGCACTACTTCGCACCCATACACATAACTACTTAGAAACTCTTTCACATACTTAAAAAATGTCACGCCATCTAAATGAATATTTATGCTGATTTCTGGTTTTTACACATTTTCTCTATGAAGTTTTCGTGTAGCTATTTTTCATAACTTTGTTGCACAACGTATTTTTATGTCATGTTTTGTATGCTCTCGAAAATAGCAGGAAGCAGTGAAAGTAAGATAAACTCAACATTTATGTCATTGCTAACTATTCTATGTAAGGATGTGTGCGTGTATGTATGTACAAGTGTTAGATGTTTTCCACTTACTTCCGCTTATTCTTCCTCTTCTTTTCGTTTGTTTATTTTCTGTATGTACGTCACTGTGCTGGAATGGAGCAATCTTCTATTTCATCATTCGTGGATGCTTTTACGAGTGTACAATGCGAACAAAACAAAAAAAAAGTAAAATGTCAAACTACTGTGCTAAAGATTTTGTAAAAACGCTTTATTATTGATATGGATACTGCTTTAAGTGCGAGTATACGAGTAATAGGCCATAAAAAGCGTACAACGCGGACGGAGAGCAAAATTTTAAGTGGGTGGGAGGTGGATGTATTGTTGGCCATATTTTAATAATTTCAATAATTTTCAAAATCAAATGAAGATGATTTGATGAGATCAAATGCCATATTACACCAAGTTTATTAGAATTTCATAAAGAAGTTTCATACATATGCACGTTTACTCGTACCCGTAACTAGATGGTGTGGCGCTCATTTTTCAGCATTTTTAAATAGTCCGTTTTTGCTTCTGCTTTGGCCCCAGTACAATAGACGCAAGACGCTGGGGACTCCACGTCATTTAATTTCCAAACTCGTATCTGAACGGTGATTGGACGCTCGGACACGCACAGCACAACTAGGGTTACCATTTAATCCCCATTGCAGAAGCTGTGAGGACCTTTCGGAGAAGGAGACCGTTGTGCAATTGCTCTGTAAATGACCGGGTTTAACTGGTACATGATTAAGGTCACTTGGTGCTCCTTTCTTCGACAGCCTGTGGCAGTGCGCCAACCTACGAGAAAATCCCATCAACCTTCTACATTACATCAACAGCTCTGGTGGGCTGTAGATATATGCCCGTTGGTGGTCTCAACATGGTATCAAAATGGTGTTTTAGTGCTACTTGGAGAGTGCTTGATTGCTACTTCAACCACTTAATCTACCTACCCCCTACCACCTTACAACAAGAAGAAGTCAAAGAGTGTTCGGGACAACTCCAGTAAAATAACTTGCTTAGCATCGGAGTGTTTTAGCCAACTGAGTTTCGCATAAGAAATTTTAGAAGCCCACTATTTTGCAGCCCTCAATATACATTAGAAGTACGTTCACATATGCAGTGATTAGCAATAAAGCCAAAAAAATTAATCTACACGTTCACGTATGGCAGATTAGTTGCAAAATTGACAATGAGCTGTTAAGACTGCTTTGAAAGGTTTCTCTATAGTCAGTGTTTTTGGTTTGTTTAATTATTATTAACGATACGAAGAAAAGGCAAAGGGAAGCAATAGTTAATTTAAATGCGCAATTTGATGAATAGCCAGTTGGAGGAAATCCGTAAACGACGTCTACCGAGGTTGCAGCAATGCAATGCGTATGCCAAATTCGATATTCCATTTTATAACGAGCAATAACACGCCAAAGTGTCTATAGACATTCGTTTTTTTTCTGTAATATGAATGCATAATTAACAATATCTAACCGTTTGATTTTAGAATTATGTCTGCAAACCTCTTTAATTTGCTGGCGTTATTTAGTTTTTACTTTGAAGGAGAAATAAGTTTTTACACGGATGGAAGCTAGAAAACAAAGTAGGCTGTGGAGTTTTTTATAAAAGAATTAGGACTAGAGATATCTGTCCAATTTCACGACTACTGTGGCGTCTACCAAGCAGAAGTCTCAGCCATAAAGAAGGTGACTGTGTACCTTAATACACAGGCAGTAACGAAAACTACGATACTTAACATTTCGGATAGCCAGGCTGCTATCATATCAATGAAGGCAGTTAGTTATACTAAGATGAAAGTTTGCTCAGGATTGCCTGGCAGCTCTCAATGATATTAGCCCTGTCTTCAAGGTCAGCCTAATATGGGTTCCAGGACATGGTGTTATTGAAGGAAAGTGCTAGCTAGCTAGGAAGTATGATGAGTTAGCCAGAAAGGCTACTATTGCTTGAGAACAGAGGCAATATTCGAATTCCTATGGTAACTTGCAAATTAAGGATAAAAATAATATTCTCCACGAGGTCAATAGGCCAAGAAGAGAAGAAAACACTTGTGTTACAACTAGCGTAATTGGCCACAAATAGATAAGAAAAGGTCAGAGAATAGCTCAACCTCAAGGTCGTGGCTTTTGCTCCCGGTAGGGAGGCACTTTTCTAGGTTAGGAGTGTTTTCTCAGGAATACTGCAAATGCTGTAGAGAAGAGAAACAGGAAGAAACAGTAGAATACCTCCATTGTAATTGTCCAGCCTTAGCTAGGAGTAGAGCAAGGTTGTAAGGAAAATACTATTTTGACTCTTTTGCGGAACTATCAGGTGTTGTGATAAAACCTATCATACGCTTCATATGAGCGTCTTAGTGTTTCCACGAAAAAACAAACACTATGGCCCCCGTGTTACATGGACTTACAAAAGTGGAGTTGGTTATTCTAAAACATTGCCACAAAAGCCTAATCTAACCTACTTCCACGTTTCTCCTTATGGTGCTTACACTCACCAACGTAAACTTATGCCCGACGCCCGTATCAACTGACCCGATAAAACAATGATCTACGATATTACCGAACGGAACGGTGGTGAGAATTCATTTACATGGGGCTCTCATTAGTTTCATCGTGTCAATTGAAACAAGCCTGCGTTTACGTTGGTGAGTGTGAGCACCATTACATTCATAATAATAATCATCGATAATACAGAAAACACAGGGTTCTATGGAAAAAGTATTTTTATAATATTAGATTATTTTATAATCTAAGATTTATTTTATATTCTCGGATTTCGGGAGAGGAATTTTGTATGGGTAATTACTTTTTTTAATTACGGATTGGGAGCTAAGCTCGAAAAAGTAGATAATCTAGTTATATGTCAACCTATTATATGGCATCTGTCCACCGTATAATACTCTTGTAAAAATGCATATTCTGGCACCGCTATTGCGAAATTCAAAGTTTCTTAACGCATTCACGCTCGCGTTTTCCACGCTGCCAAAAATGTTCAAACACCACTATTACTTTTTACAGCCAGAGATCCTTATAACGAATAATATCTCGAAATCTTATATTATTATTATTTTTAGTTTTAGCACACGACATTCTTAGTCGAGATTCTGAAAGTTCTACTGCCTCTGAGCTTACTCAATTTTCATTAGTATAAACCTCGCCTATATTTTGTTTGGGGCATTTTAGGTAATAAACTAAAACCGCATTAACAATTGTTATTATATTTTATAGTAATACTTTATTCCCCTTATTCTTCTTTCAGTTGCTGGCAGCAATAAAAGGATTTTGATTTTGTAATAACAAAAAAGTGTATAATTTGCGTTGATCGCAACCACACACTGCAGTGAACAACTATGTTCAAGGAAGAACTGAATAGTTAAATAAAATAAAACAAAACAAAAATGTGTAAATACAATATATAGCAACAACAAAAAGTTTATAAAATAAATTCGAAACCGCCGAAACAAAAAGTTAACAGGGTAACCAACCAAAAACTATTACCTAATTAATACCAAACAACAACAAATAGAGCTACAAACACACCAAAAAGTACCACAAACGAACAAGTTGTTGTTCACTAAACAACAATAACGACTATTATTACTATAACAACTGTTTAATCAAGTGCTATTCAACTAAACGCCGTTTCGGTCAACCAAAGAATGCAACCCACGACCTGGTAGCAAGCCAAGCCAAACCAAATACTTAATCAACCAGCGAACTGACTAATTAACCAACCATCCAACTAACCAATAAACAATAAAAAGCATGAAACAAAACTAAACAGTCGAATTGATTTTAACAGAATTATCACGCATTGCAATGCAACTACAAATATCTAAAGTTTCTTATCGACCAACGCAAAACTGCTATCGGCTAATGTCAATTTAATTAAAAAGTTCAACTGATTTCTAAATTTCTAAGGACAACAGAATCAGTCAACGAATTCTGACTCCAACTTAACACAAACTTTACTTATAATTGATCTTACTTCAACCACCACAATCGCCATTTTATACAACTTCTTTATCCCGTTATCGACATTCTGCAAAGAACATATAAAGACAAGTCTTTATAAAGACAAGCCTTTATAGGTCCTTTGCGTTTGGCATTCACAGGGAAAATTCTCATTTTCTTAGAACGAAAGCAAGCACAAAAACAAAACACATCAGTTTCATCAAAACAAACAAAACGTAACGAAATATACAAATATTAAAACAATATGACTTCGCCACCGGAAAGCCCCATCGAAGAGGTTGTCTTCGAATTGGAACACACCCGAGTGCCTAAGCCAATAAACGTAACGATAGAAGATTTGTATCGCGAAACGAAATTCTCAAAGCAGGAAATACGAATTATGTATCGTGGATTTAAAACGGTAAGTGATGAAAGAATTAAGAAATAGTTATGTACGTGAAATAAAGAAGGAAACAAATCCTGTAAGGAGTATTGAATTTTACTAGAATATTTTGTTATCGACACAAATACTTTAAGGTTACATTTTGTGGTTAATTTCATGGCGAAACAGAGTTCAGTTTAAAGTTAAGGTCCAAATCGAACGCTCCAGGAATGTCAGCCATTTTTATTTCTATCTTGTCTCTCCACGAAGGTAGATGCACAAAATTTATTTGAAAGCAAATACAATTATTTGAATGATAGATTACCAGGTTTGGCCATTAGCTATGGGAGAAACAAAATTGTGCGAGCAACCTCGGCTGCCACGTTACAGGGACTCAGCAGTTGAGTTCTGCAAGGATGATGCAAGGAGGTTTGCTCGTTAGGTATGGTGAACAAAAAATGTTGAGGGGAACTTTGGATTCTACGTCATTCGTTTTGTGTTTCACAAAATTTAGATTTAGCTTAGTGAAACACAAAACGAACGACATCGGCATATCTGTCAAATTCACTCAGAGCCGAATAACGGTCTGCTAGGTAGTACACCTCTCAAAATCTTTTCACCATGGAATTCTGCACAATCATTTCACATGTATTTACACACTCGCGCCATCGATCGTTACCCAGATGACAACGAAGCAACATGAGCGAAGACTGTGTTGGTTTTTTTTTTTCGTATATCACTAACACAATCTTATTGCCAGCCGAATTCTGCACGTTCATTTCACACATATGTACACCCTTGTCCAATCAGTCGTTGCTCAGACGGCAACGAAATGACGTTGTGTTGATTTGTTTCGAATATCACCAATCTCAATTTATTTGTAAATACATCCCCTGTTTCGTCAGCCTATCCCCTGATTCCGTCAAATTCAGTGACAGCCGGATAATAGTCTGTTATTTTCGACACCTTCTCAATTCTTTTTCTATGATTATTTACTATGCAGACAACAAAAAATTGTCATTGCTTGCCGAGGGGCGACCGCTATTAGAAAAAACTCATTTTGGTGTTTAATGCACGGAGATTTGAACCTATGCACTTCCGAATGGTAGTCACGTATAAAGCCATTCGACTACGGCGGCCGCGAAAAAGAAAATTGGATGAGTAATTTTGTACGCATATCAGGGCATATTAATTAGGTAGCAGCAGTAGGGTTGCAATTTTGATTGCATTTTATGTAATTGGTCTCTAAATTGTCAAATTTTGTTAAGTAACTCTAAGCTGCTAATCTTTGTTTATAGATTTTGACATTCTAGGTACAAAAACCAAAAACAAAATACGTTGCTCTTACTGTTTTCGTTTTACTGCTGCTATCCGTTTAATGTGCTTTGATGCATATGCATACTCGTACATGCTGGACCATCTAGCATTAGGAATTTCAACCATCAATTTTTTGGCTTTGATAGCTAAAATAACTTTTGTGGTTTATTAGAAATTTAGTTTACGGTTAGATTTTTACAACCATCGCCAGACGATTCAAGAGTTGAAACATGACATTGAAGTTATCATTGCTGAGAAAAATGTCGATACTCGTGAAAATGTGCTAAAAAATTGGTTTAGCAGAATGAGCTGCACTGTAAAGCCAAACGTGGACGTCATTTGAATGAAATTATATTCCACGTTTAATGACACTTTTTACTCATTCCAATAAAACTTCATTGGAAAATATTCAGGCGTCTTTTATTTATAGCCGAATTACATGGACCATCTCGTATGACTACTTATGTCCATATAATTTGCTTTATTTATAAAAAGTAATAAGCGCATAAAATATTTACGATATCATTGCGCTTTAATGGATGCACTTATACTCCACATATTTTTTACTTTGCTTTATTTTTGCTTTTGCAGGAATGTCCCGAAGGCGTTGTACATGAGGAATGCTTCAAAGAAATTTACGCCAAGTTCTTTCCACATGGCAGTAAGTATCAGTAAAATATTTTATTGAAAACTATGGTGATTTTCAGAATTTAACAGTATTACATTAAGAACGCACACGTGCATACATAAATATTTATAGTGTGATTTTTATAATTCCAAATTTGTGCAAAAAGGTAATACTCTTTTTTTATATTTTAGACTCCAGTTTATACGCTCATCATGTGTTCAGGACATTCGATATAAACAGTACTGGGTCTGTGAACTTTCGGGTGAGTATTCACGCACTTAAAAAATCGATTTAGTTTAAGTTTATGTTATGTAATTTTTTAATGAAACAATTTTCGCAATAGGACTTTCTTAATATCCTCTCGACACTGTTGCGCGGTACAGTGTACGACAAAGTTAAGTGGACCTTCAAATTGTACGATGTGAATGCTGATGGTCGAATAACACGCGGTGAAATGAGCGATTTATTTCATTCGATACATGAGCTAATGGGACGACGGCCGCACCAACCTGATGAGGACCGAAAAGCCAAAGAACAGGTAAAATGAAATGGCACTGAATAGAGAAAATTGCAGTTATTAGAAGATGACAAATACAAATCAAATAAATTGCACTTAAATAAAAGTATGCAAATGAATTTGAAAAGCTTTTTAATGCATTCAAACCTTATAATGTTATTAAAAATACAGTCCTTTATATGAAAAACCTTCTTTATCTCAGACCAGTAATGCCATACGAGTAGATGAAGTCTAATAATTATTGTTGCAGAATCTGCTAAAAAGTTTGTGGAATGTGCTCTCTTGTAACGGACACCTCCTCTAAGCAGACACTTTTTTCAGTATCCTTAGGGATCTTTTACATTTTTCTCTCTTGAGCGAGCAATTCTCTCAAAACAGGACGCGAACACTTTTTCCCCTAACCAAAAGAGGAGGCTGTAGTAACCGAATCGGTTGGTGCGTGACTACCATTCGGAAACACGCAGGTTCGAATCTCCGTAGATGAAACACGAAATTATGGAAAAATGATTTTCTAATAGCGGTCGCCCTTTGGCAGGCAATGGTAATCCTACGAGTGTATTTCTGCCATGCAAAAGGCTCCTTCGCCCTTTGTGAGTTTGAATAATTTTGCTTTTGAAGAATTTTTAATGTATTTTTCTCCTGTCAAGGGTTTACAACGTGTACTGTTTATATTGCATTTCAGCGCTTGTTGCCTGTAACCTCAAAATTACATTTGTGAGTCCTATAAAGTCTAAAGAGTGGGCTGTACATAAACCGTCTGTAAGCAGACCTATTTTATTTTAGTGGTTGCAAGTCAGTAGGTAGGTTTATTCTAAGTTCTCCTACAAATAGGAGAGTCTCAGAATAGCAAATACTTTTTATGGAGATATTTTATGGTACAAACGTACTCAGAGGTTTTTTATTGCCAGTTGAGGGGCGACCGCTATTAGAAAATTTGTTCTATCATTTAATGTGCCATGATTACAGTGGGTATCGGATCCCCTTTGGGGGTCATGCACAAACTTAGTCAGACAATGTGGCCGGCCAAAAGAATCGCGTAATGTCTTGTGCTGAAGTTAAACCAATCAACTCATTTCCCTCGTGTGTAGCGAAAAGAAAGTTAAAATAGTTCACTTCGTAAATGGGAATAATAATGGAGGATGGTGACCTAAAATAGGAGGATCGCAGAAAAGAACTTACTCGTATTAAAGTCCTCATTAGAATATAATTTAAGTAGTTTTAAGCATGCAATCCGCCACTTTTCTTATATAAATGTACATTTTTCTTTCCTCTTTCAGTTGGAACGTACCTTTCGTTCATTCGATCCACACAATGTCGGCTACATTAATTTCGAAATGTGGATGAAAGGTTTGCTCACCAACCGAACCATAGTGAACTCTTTTCATGTCTTTCACTCGGATCCCTGATGGTCGGAGAGTGACTTCGAGAGTATTTTGAATAATCAAGAAGTTATATCGCTTATAGATCTCTGAGAAAGTAAAACTAATAATGACAGGAATGCACGAAAAACCAGCGTTAATCCCCAGGTAAGTGCATGAAGGAGAAAAACATCACTTTTGCCCATTTGAACAGTGGTGAGTTAATTCGCATTCGGCAGTTAACTATCGACTTAACTCTCTTCAATTTTATAGTACCAAGTTCATTTAAAGTTTACTGCTAATATAAAACGTGAGTTAGTCTCTAGCGAATTGAATGCTCGTTGAAATTAAAATATGAATGTAAAACTCAAATTATTCCTTATTCGTTTGAAAAGTTCGTGCAAATTCAGAGAGATGGCACTAGTAACGCATATCTAGGATTTGTTTAGTTAGTAGCACCTCTTGGCAGAACACACATCAAATTTTAGCCAGATCGATGTATTTCTTTGTGTTTCTGGCACTACTTTGAATCGAGAAAGTCACGTGATTTTCCTTTCCTTTTCCATCACGACAATGCACCAGCTCACGCGTCAGCAGTTGTGCTTGCAAAATTACAGGAAATAGGGTTCCCCCCTGTTTTAAATGCTTCACTTTTTCCAGACTTGTGTCTCTCGAATCCCAGGACAATTATTCTTCATTCAAGCGGGGATGTGATTGCAGAAACAAATGGCTATTTTTTCGCCTTGGATAAATTCTATTATTCGGGAGGGATCAACAAATTAGAATAGCGTTGGACGAAGTGTATAAGCCTAAAAGGAGATAGTCTCGAAAAATAAAAAAATGGTTTATTCCAAACCGATTAAGTAGTTTTTATTTTTGCACGGATTTTTCAAACAAACCTCGT
The DNA here is from genome assembly GCA_037575425.1 of Anastrepha fraterculus. NCBI lineage: Eukaryota > Metazoa > Arthropoda > Insecta > Diptera > Tephritidae > Anastrepha > Anastrepha fraterculus. The sequence continues at coordinate 35,235 of JAYXIM010047250.1, read as the reverse complement.
TACAGCAGGAATTATTCCAAGAAGTATGCGCTTTCAGTGTGGCCGTAGGCGTTGTTGTAGGCATTTAACAGATGAAATGCAAAAAAAAAACATGATGAAATAAAAAATAAAAACCTTTCGACAAATTCAGTTGTGCTTCATTTATGGAGGAAAATCTGCTATCTAATGTATCACCGCATATCCTAGTAGCTGCGATGGATTAAAAGAAATATACAGCTTTCATTAGGGAAATTAGCTGATTACTCTTCTTTTTATTTGAACGTTAGCGCCTCACCGTGTTAAATTCCACTTGACGTTAACCTAGCACTGTGAAAATGGCAATTGAGCATTTATCGAAAATTGGTCTAATTTCTTGATCTAATTTTTTGTTTGTTTTACAGACGAGTAAGCCGTTGAACAAAAATAAGAAAACGTAAGATTACGAGAAAATTTGCAACTTGTAAAAATGAAATTGAGTTGAGTGAAAAAGGGAAAAGCGTGGATGCAAGGTAACAAGCCGTATGAAGTGGTGCATTTGTATAAAGCATTTAGCACTGGATATGCGTCTGAGAATTTCATCCTGCCGTGTACGCGAATAGGTAAATGGAAAAACTATGTTGTAATTTAGGTGAAAATTACAATAAATTGGGTATAGTAAATATTATTGTACAAAATAAATAAAAAACGGATACAAACACAAATTGAAAATAGACATAGAAAATTTCTAGGAATTAAATACGAATTGAATGCTCCAATAAGTCAAATACATATAGCATACTAATTATACCAAGAAAAATTATAGTAAGTACATAAAGGAATGCATGTAGAATATTTGAAGCAGCGGCAAAGAAATGAGCTAGAGTTGACATTTTTCGCTGGAAAGGCACATAATTTTTTACATAAATACGTACTTATTTCTATAAATTTGAATATCCACCAGTTACGAGAAGATATGGGAACATATTTTTATTATAATTTTTATTTTTTTTTGTTGGCAGCATTGGCTAAATGAAGGAGTTTATTATTTCATTGTTGTTTTTATATAATTTAATTTTTGTTTTTAAAACATTTTAGTCTCTTTAGTTTTATGCCATTTTATTTAATTAAATTTGTTGTATACGCCTTTTAATTACAATAAATGCACATTTCTTGCATTCATTTTAAAACTAAGCTTGAAAATAAATTGAATCACCGCCGATGCCTAACAGCGCGCAAGAAAGAATGTCCCGTTGTCCTTTTTCTCAGCCAATTACAAGTCTACCTGGCGTGAGTGGAGAGTCGGGTGGTGAGTACCACGTATTAAGCCAGGTACGCTGATCAAGTTCATGTAATAGCAGTAAGCCAAGTGCATTGGTCAGGTACATGTCTCATGTCCTTAACAGAAGGCATTTTTAGTAAACAATTTAACTTTAGACAGTTTATACGAACGTGCATAAGATTTCAAAGCAGATGAATATTTTGAAGCTTAATATTTTTTATTAGTTCGGCCGAAAACCTAACAAATTATGTACGCGTCATTATGTGTATTTATTTATTTCAATTCATTTTACTTTAATTTTGGACTATTTAACTTTCACCGTTGCCGAACAGCTTTGAAAGAACTTGTACAAAGTTAGAGTGGACAAAGTTAAAAAATTTATTTAAATTTATTTTAAATTTGCGTCAATGGTCTACTCAAGGCCATTGAAAAATCGGCCTTGAACAGCTGTCAAGTGTCAAACCTAGAACAGTTACTCTTGAATTGAATAAAGTTAAATGCGACAAAGCACTAAGAAATAAATATCGAACAAGATTCAATAAATCGAAAAGTGTAGAACCAAAATGCCGAGAAAGAATTACTTTACTTATTAGTAATAACAGTAATTACATAGAGTATGAAAGTTGCAAAAATTAGGGTATTAGTAATAATCGCTGCAAAACAATAAAATCGTATAATTTACCAAAGTGTGATGGAATGTTTTGAGAAAGTTAAAAAAAAAAACATTAAAGAAAGGAATAAATGAAGTAAATTTAAAATATGTACAAACCAAACCAAAACAAAAATTTCGTGAACGTATGAAAAAATTTGTTAATTAAAAATCTCAACATTTTAATTTAAATTTGAAAATTTTAAAGCAATTTACTCTTCACTAATATTGACTTTGCCAGCAGCGAAATTTTGCAAATCGTGCTTTAAGCTCTCTCAGTTCGCATTACATTACGAAATTTTAGTGTATTAAAACTAAACTTACAAACATCATTTTACAAAACTTTTATTTAATACTCTAACGAATTTGTATTTTATTGTGTGCCTAATTGCATGCAACATGCTTACCTAACTAAAGAAAAGATAACAACATGAGCACTGACGAGGAAATTAGAAATTTATTCATCAACAATCAGCTGTTTACGGTTACGGCGAAAAAACTAAATTCAATTGGTATCTACGGTTTTGGTTATGACTACGGAATTATGGCATGTCACTTCTAATCTATAACAGTGTTACTCATACTATATGTTGGTTCAATCAGCAAATTTATGGAGTTGTGGTTATGGCACCACTACTTTGAGCTTTAACCCTGCAACCAGTCTACTCTATTCGGTTGAGATGACTGCCAAAGCACACTAGTAATTTACCCATTCCCTAGCCTTTTAGAGAATTTTACACATGCTTCTCTTCAACTTCTCACGAAATTTAATCACCAACTTTACGAAGAGTAGAATGTTGCGAATGCTCGCAGAAACTAAGTCTACCAGGTATTCAAATAACCACTTTTGTAAGTAGCAGTGCCGCTTTTTGAACAAAACAGGTTGGTGGCAAAGCTAAAAATCTACATACTCTACCTCCTCGTCGTTCTTGTAGCTGCTACAGAAAGTCGAGGAAAAACGCTACACGTCTGCACCCCTGATCTTTCTGGCCACCCTATGTGGTTTCCGTGACATGAAAATTTAAAAAAAGAAAGGTATTTCTTTATAATAGTAATTCGGTTGTTGTTGTCGTTGTAAATGTTCATTAAGCCCTGCGAGTGCAGTACAGTCACCGATCGTCACCATCTAACTCATCTAACGGTAGGCCCAGGAAGCATGCTGTGGTATCCAGAGGGAGAGGGGTGTTAGTTGAGTGGGTTTAAGAGGGGATGTGAATAGGTGTTTAGTATCATGGGGTGTTTTCACATGCCGGACATATTTTGAGGATGTCGGGATGGATTCTGGATAATTAGGAGTTTAACCTGCTACAATATCTAGAAAGTAATTGAGCCAAAATTACAAGGGCTGTAGTTATACTCCAATAACGAGATTTGATAGTCGGGCATTTAGGAAGGTGGTTAGAGACTCTCGATGAATGTCATTTAATATCTGTTTGTACACTGTCCGATCCAGTAGTTGTTGTCGGGTTTGGTTCTGGGTCTCGTCGAAGAGATACCTTCTCATTCGCCTGGGAGGTGGCTCAGGCTGTACCTTAGTGCTTGCAGACGTGATTCCTACGGTAACACCTCACAGAAATTGCTGTCTGAGCAACTTACTGCACTCCTTAACCGGGAGTATGGATGCCTCGTTGTCAATTTGTTGCAGGTGAGACATCAGGAGGTTCTCTGGCTGTCCTGATATCAGTATTGTGGCACGTCTAAAGCATTGTCCACTGCGAATCGCTAGTGCCAGGCTACCAGACCGGCGCAGCGTAGTTTAGAATCGAGCGACCAGAGTAATACGGTCGTTTTACTTGCTAGCTCAACTGAGGCGCTGTTTCCATCGATGCCCCTGTGACAAGGAAAAAAATACTATTATCGTGCTACGTCAAGGACCCTTATGCATACATAGCTACCTGCGAAAAGGTATCGTTAGGTTTAAATATAGCTCGGCTGCCAGAGTAGCCATAATAAATTACAGCAGTCGGCATCCTTTATTGCTGCCAATCGCCCTGAAAGACGCTACAGCAGTAGATGGACGTGAGAGGTTTAGATTTAGCAAAGAGTCATTCGAGTGAATGCCAAACAATAGGCTGGGTTTAGTTTTGAACTATCGGTAGAGATGACTATGTGCGTGATGACCCATGCTTCTTTGTTCAACCCAAAAAAACGTTTGGATAATTTATTGTCAATAGCGATTAAAGGAATAGGGCAGTCATAGCGCTCGTAAGCTTACACGGACCTCGTCCAGAGTTATTGAGTGTCGGAATCTAAGCTCCGAGCTGAGTTGAATTCGATTCTGAAGTTTGTAGTTGCAAGCAATTTGAAGTTTGTGGTCATACAAACGGCAACACTGGTTATTTAAGCACGTACTTGCATACATACGTTTTCTTACTGTATGAATAACTTCTAGATGAAACTTCATTTCGTTTAAAATATTTTCAGGATTTCTCTGCTGGAATCAATCAATCTAAAGTTTTTTCACACTTGTAGAAAAATTATTTTAAATTTAATAATTCACTTTATTAACTAGACAAGTACAACTTTGAGTTATTAAAAGTAAGTTAAAGGAACGATACACCGCGTGAATTTTGGCAATACTTCTAGTAATTAGTATACTATGTAAACACATCTGCCAACTATGATAATTCTACTCATGTACGAATAAATGTCGTAACCACTGTTGTTATAATTTTTTGCTGTTATTACGTATTTCCGGTCAATTAATTCTTAACCGAAACATATGAATGACAATTTGAAATGTAATTCCAAAGGCAATTTATTTCTAAGATTCCATTTAAGTACATTCATACGTAAAACACTCAAAACTCAAACTCACAAAAATATAGTACACGTACTAACAATTTGTAAGAACTGAAAATGTATTGAAATTCATTTCAACGTTTAAAATATCCATTTGGGAACAGCAAATAATACCTAATGATAAAAAAATAGAGAAAAAGTATAACGACAAAATAAATATTAATAGACAGAGAAGTCCAACTAATGTAAAACAAGCAAAAGTTGAAAAAAAAATAAAATTACAAAAATACCGTGCACCGATAGCCCAGCGCCAATAGGATAAAAAAATACAAAATGAATTTGAACGTAAAATGCAGCTTATAGCGTGTTCTTATTGTAAAAATAATATTAGTCGACACGTGAAAATAAAAACAAAAAATTATTAAAATTGTATGAAACACTTACAAAAATAGAAAAGAAATAATATATGTACATATGTATGTATTTATGTACTTTTTGGAATTGTTTTGTTTTTTCGTTTTATTTCAATCTAATTTTTCACTTATATGGAGCCAAATTCCACCGAAGCTGTAAGCAATACCTGAAGTAAAATATAACAAAAAAAAATTAATAAACTACAAACATACGCAACATTGATTACTTTGTAAAATGTTACACGCAAATAAAAAACAAATACATACTTATAATAAAGGAAATATAAAAAAATGATTTACGCAATAGATTTGATCCAGGCGCATCCAGACAAGGTGACAGCTGCAGTAAAAAAATACAATACAAAATTTACATACACTTTGCGTTTGCAATTTGGCGGTTTGAATGTGTAAATTTCAATCAGAATGTTAGGAAAATAAGAAGAAAAACAATAAGAAACAAATTACTTAGACGTTAAAACCACCAAAAAGCAAAACAAAACAAAAAAAAACATTCAGCCGCTCTAGTAACTTCACCTTATATGAATACGCCTTGGCTTTGATATCAGCACCAGCATCTAAAATTATTGAGCACTCAAGTCACCTACTGGAACAAAGAGAAAACGCATGATATTATATATCACAATAGCGTTATATACATACATATGTATATTCTTATATATTCTGGGCCTTTTGATTTGCTATTTTGGTTACAGGATAATATTATTGAGGAAAAAGAAATCCATATTTTCTCGGTAGATGGCAATTTAAAGTTTTTGCTCGTTGTCAAGGCGACATTTCACACTAAAAAATGCGTTTGTTTTTTTTGTTTGTTCCATTCAGTTGTGAGTTACAGGGTGTTAACAATGGAAAAAACCGAGAAAATTCGTTACATTTTACAGTTTTTGTTTGATAAAGGCGAAGATGCAATCCAGGCCGCTGAAATTTTGAAATAATCAGAAATAATCAAAGTTGACCGGCATGTTAGTAGTTCTAGCATCGCCTAGGAGCTAAAGATCGGCCATAAAACAGTTTTAAACCACTTGCCTAAAAATTTTACGCAAAAATAATTGATTTCTTTTCCCAAGTTAACACTGACTAATCGCTAGGTTTTCGAGACATTCGGGTGAATGTGAGCTTTCAAGTGCAGTTTAAGAGTACTCCAAAAAAAGTGAACCTGTACTTAAGTAATTCAATGTACACCCTCGCTCGGGTGCAGCATCTGGACACAAGACCTGGTGAAGCTGTTCACGGATGGCGTGAAGTTGGATGAAGGAATAATCTGCAAGGAGCACCTTCATCAAATTCACATTCAATCAAAGAGGTAGAGAAGATAAGAGTGGCTGCTTACTTGTGCAACAATTGTCAGGGAAGTAAATGTCTACTCGAAATTATTCAGGGAATGCCACACTTCTTTTTCGATAGCATCAGAATTCTTTGATATTAGACTCATCTGGGTATCTGGTTAAGTACCTTTTCCTAAGTCTTTCGATTTAGCCTCACAATAAATAAACATGTATAAATCATGTTTCGATAGGTCAACAGCTAGAGAGACAGAATAAAATACTTTTTCAGTATTAATTGATTCGAACATTTTTGGTATTGACCATAGCTTGGCAAATCTCCTGTTCATTATAAGTTCAATGTGGTCGTATTTTTACGAAGCGGCGAATTTAATGAGTATTTCAGCAATGCTTTATTACAAGGTGGCCAAAAATTAATGTTCCTTTGTGTTTTTGAATGATTTATTTAATAAATTAAAAAATTATTCTGAATGATGGACATCTTTATTTTGACCCTTACCCGGTCCATTGCTTCTGTCTGTTTGTATATTGAAGCTGTACAGTTTACAAGTGTCAAATATGACAGACGTACGAAGCCAATTGCAAAAATTATACATCTTCCGATAGCTCGTGCCACCTTGTATATATGTAAAATGCTATGTAAAATGAGTATAAAAATTCCTTTCTGAAGCACTTAAAATTAAATTTCATTTTTATGCATTTTTGTCTTTTATTTATTTCACCTCAAGTTCCACCAGCAAGTTCGGTTTTTAAGAAAACATTTTCAGTACATTAGCCAGTAATTGGAAAATTAAATTTTGAACACCTCTTTTCCTCAAAAATAATTTCACGAACTTTTATTTTGCTACAATATTACTTTCACTTGAGCAGCAGAACTCACTAAACAGGGACCTGTTAAATTCGAATTGGTTTTCACGGTGAAAAGATTTTTAATGGTGCGGCACAAGGATGATAGATTTACAAGGTTTGCTCTTCAACTATGGTATAAAAGAAAATTGTGAGGGGGGCTTCGGTTGGCACATCACTTGGACATTCGGCAGCCGAATTCTGCCCTATCATTTCACATGTATTCCCACACTTGTCTAATCAGCCGTTGTTCAGAAAGCAACGAAGTGTCATTGGTTAATTTTTTTCGTATATCACTAACAAAATCTTAGTTTTTTCGTAACCACAAGTGACGTCAGCCCATCAGCCGATTCTGTCAAATTCGCTCAGAGCCGAATAAAGGCCGGTTAAAGAGCTCGCATTTTAAATATTTTCGCCATGACACTTTCTTGTCTTTATATTGTCTTTGTTCAAAGTATAATTTATTTCTAAAATTTTTGCAAGCTACACCCAACTTTCGAGTTAAACCAAGTTTAAATGCGCAATTTCGCAGGGTCTAATTCTGTGGCGGCCGCCGTAGTCGAATGGGTTGGTGCGTGACTACAATTCGGAATTCACAGAGAGAACGTTGGTTTGAATCTCGGTGAAACACCAAAATTAAGAAAATAAGAATTTTCTAATAGCGGTCGCCCCTCGACAGGCAATGGCAAACCTCCGAGTGTATTTCTGCCATGAAAAAGCGCCTCATAAAAAATATCTGCCGTTCGGAGTCGGCTTGAAACTGTAGGTCCCACCATTTGTGGAACAATATCAAGGCGCACACCACAAATAGGAGGAGGAGCTCGGCCCAAACACCCAAAAAGGGTGTACACGCCAATTTAATATATATATATATATATATATATATATATATAGGTATATATATAATTCTGTTTAAAAACTCACCAGCCAAACTAGCACTGAAAATTGGACTTAAGTCGACTCTTTGAACTACGCAGGATTGTACAACAAAACAAAAAAAGAAAAAAAAAATGAAAGCTTCAAAATATTTATTACTTTCTTCATTCTCAAATATATTACTTTAAAGTTCTCCCAGAATTCAACGATAATTTGTTTTATATTGTTATTGCATTCAAATACTCACGTTTCCTCTCTTTATTCCATTACGTGTTTGGGAAAGCTCTCTTTAAAAGTTTGTGTGCGAATTTACAAAACCATAGACTGGATTAAGACAAAATTCCCAACAACTTTAAGAATTTTAATATAATTGTATTGTATATACTATTGTTTTGCTGTAAAACAAAAACAAATGCTGCTATGAAATATTTATCATTCGCTAATTACCAAATGTATCAATTAAAGGGACTTTAATTTTTTCCGCTTAACGAAGCTGTTGTTGGCATACACATGTATTAGTACAACACGTATTAAAACGAAATGGACAATCAAAGCGGGTTCACATTTTTGAAAAGTTTTGTATTAACCGAAATATTACAATATACTATTTATTACTCAGCACACGCAGTGAATTTATAAGTCCGAAAAGGTTCGATTTAACTCTTTTTTTTTCAAATGTAAAAGTTAATTTTTGCAAGCTCTTGTTATATTTTGCAACTCTTTCCTTTTCTCAATGGTTAAAAATGGTTAAAAAAAATATGAACAAGAAATTGAAAAAAGAAGGTAATTATCAAACTAACTAACTATCCTTCCATTTAGGTAAATAATGAATTAATCTAAAAGAACGAAATCGAATTAAAGATTCTTCCAAAACTGTGTGTGTCTAGGCTACTTAGTAAGCTACTAAACTAAACGAATAAACTATTACTAAAAAAAAGTACCGAAAATATCCACTATGTATACAACATATGGTATGTATATTTGTACATATATACATGAATGTATTTAAGATCCTAACTAACTTAATGTGCATGTGAATTGTTGTATTTTTGATAATGCTAGCGTATGTGTCACCCTGTGGTTATCGGTTATCTCGAAAGGTATTTTGAGTTTCCAAAATCACAGAGTGGTGCAAAGGCAGTATTTTGAGTGTTAGTTTCATATGAGCGCTTGCAAGTACTTTTATGAAAGTATTCACATAAATCGAAAAATTTAAAAAACTAGAAGAAATTGTGATAAAATGCAGTGAATTTTAGTGAAGCTCACATTCAATGCGCTTTTATAGACGGAAACTTCATGAAAGCTCTTACAAGCGCTTGATTTAAGTAATCAAAAGGTGACTACTACTCCTACTACTAATATTTAATATTTATCTATCAAACTTAGAAAAAAGGAAATAAAAATTCAAAATATAATTACGAAAAAACTGAATAATTTAACGTCCTATATTTGTATAGCGGAACGAATATCCTTCCAAGAAACTTATGTGCTTATATTTAATATGAAAATTTACTATTTTTACATTTAACGATATCAGCGGTTTTTTTACCTTTTGTAAAGAGTATTCATCTTTCGAGTTTTTCGAACAAAATTATGTTCGCTTCGCTAACTTTCTTTTCAAACACAAGAAAACATCTAAAAATTTTGTATGAAGCGATTATTTTTTTTTTATGTATTAATAAATTAATTTAATTGATTAAAGTTTGTGTTTTAAAAGTCCAACGTATGCAAGAACTGTTCCCAAGCCCTGCCAAAAAAATTCGCATTGATTTATTAATGGATATATACAATATTTATGAATAAATCTCTCCAAATTTGAAATTTTTAACCCGTTACGAAATTGGATTCAGAATTTTTTGCGAAGACGATTTGCGAAATTTCGGCAAGGTTGACCTGGTTCCGATCTCCAATTGAATGAAAAATTAAATCATACAGATTTGAGATGTATTTTCATTTGAGGAACTGTTTAGTGTTTTACTCAAAAGGAATCGGAATGCAAAGCAAGTCACATATGTGGATCAGAGAGAGTCTAAAGCAATTGGACAAGTTTTTCATAAATTTGTTTCTGTATGAAATTATAAACTGTTTTGTTAATTTATTTTAGTTTTTTTGTTAATTAACGTTTTTAGAGAGTTTTCTTTCGAGAATTTCTGAGTTTTAGAAAGCTACGTAAATTTGTTTGTACATTTCGTGTAAATTAACAATATATGTTAAATATAAATTTACATATACATATATATTTCATCTTATATACGTATTAAGCCAAAACGAAAAAAAAATGTTAAAAATATTACTTTATTAACACAAAGCATACAAAACTAGGCAACTACTTACATGTAAGAGTATTTAATATTCATATATAAAATTGTTTTTTGACAAACATTTTCTTAGAAACATTGAACTTTTTACTGATGCTTAAGTTCGATTTCTGTGATCTCAACGTACGAGTTTGAGTTCCTTTTTAGCATTACTTTAAAAATAATTTTAACAAAATTTGCAAATCAAAATGTACCTTAAACAAAATAAGAATAATTTAAAAATAATTAAGTTAGAAAACAAAAGTAATAACTAATATGTCCAGCTTAGATATACTTAGTGCGAATATTTAGTTTAATTTTCTGAGCTGTTTACAAAATTTAAGAGAATAATGCATTTTTAGAATGAATTTTTGTTTTAAGCATAAAATATCTCCAATGCAGTAAATACTGAAGGAGATAGTACTAAAATATATCTAAAATAAATTAGGAGCTGAAAGATAAACGAAATATTAGAAACATTTAAGCAAACAATTTATCTTTTGTGTAATAAAATAAATTTGTTATTAAACATAAAAATTCGATTGAACAATTTTTACTAAAACAACATAAAAATATAAATCAGTCACATATGAATATTATTTAGTAAATATTGTTGAGCTGTTCAGCAAGTAAAACAAGCAGGAAAAATGTTATAATAATACATAACTAAATCATGTTCAAGAACTAATCTGAAATAATATGGCAACAACTCACAACAATGTTAAAAAGTAATAAGAACTTAGCAACAACAAATTGTGGTTAGTGATTGGAATGTTTATGCATAAGATGAAAAAAAAGCAAAAACAAAAATTAACATAAATACAATTTTAAAAATACAAAAGTACGTGTATGTATATTAATTTCAACAACATTACATATGTATATGTAATTATGTGTATTCAATAATTTTTGGTAGCACGTAAATACTAAGCTAGAAAATAGAAAACTAAAGAAAATAAAAAATGATTAAAAAACGAAAATAAATATACATGTGTGCATATTTAAATGCATACGTATAGGTTTGTACGTAAATAATAACAGCCGATCAATTGCTGGACTGTTTGTGAAAAATTGAATAGCATGAACACCTTGTGCATGCTGCGCTTGCAAACTTTGCATATTGTGCACCTTGCATTTGCAATTCGAATATTATCCAATATGTGGAGTCACTAGCACAACAACCACATTTATGTACGTGTATTTTGTTTTTGCAATTAGGTTGTTTTGAATGTTAAAATTTCAATCAGAATAAAAATAAAGAAACAAAGCTACAACAAAAAAGCAGATCACTTTGGCATTCAAATGACCGAATTGCAAGAAAAAAAGAAAAATGTTTTTGCTCTAGTAGTAACAGCTGGCACAAATTTGCCTAGATTGGTCGTCACGCCAGAGTTCCTTTCTAAAGAAACACGTCAGAGCTAAACACGTTTGCCGGCTACGACTGTAAAAGCTAAACAACTTCGAAAAGGACTGGTGTGGAATTCTAGCTTCATATAAGTAGTTTCCTTCACTCGAACATAGCATAGAAGGAACGAACTTTGAACGCAATTAGAATAGACAACTACAACTACTATCGCGTAACTGAACAATTATAATTACTACGTATTGGCTGCTCACATTCAAAATAAAATTCTTGTCGTGAGTGTGGAAATACCAATATCATAGACTTAAATAAATAACAAACAATTTGCCTATTTTAACCTAGCCTTAATTACAGTTAGTTCTACAGCGATCGCTTTCAAATGCCCAAATTCTCACGTAATCGTTGTCGTATCTGAAACTTAACAGATCTCTCAAGTGCAATAAAGTTTTTGTTGGAAATGGGCTTTCAACTATTCAACCCGAATTTATTTAAGGTGCAGCTGATTTTAGAATTTTGCACTCTAAGTGTTATGAATGTGATTTTTATGCCGACAAATACTATGCACCATTTTGAGTATGGTCACATTCTTCTGATCTATGCAGAGAACGTAACGCAGAGAATGTAATTAAATACATTTACGTTCTCTGATCTATGCAATGCAGGGTGTTACAAAGAATTGAGAATCCAAGCAATTATATCGGCATCCACATTCATATGCCTGTTTGTACATACATATGTGCCATTTTTGTGGCCGCTGATTAGGCGCTTATGCCACATAACAATTTATAAGGGTGCAGTGGGTTAAAAAAAAAAAACAAGTGTAAAACAACTGAAAAATAATTGAAAAAACCAGAAATAACTTTGATAAGTTTAATTTCTATTGTAAATGAAACATTTTCAAATCATTTTATTTCTTAAAAATGTATTTTATGGCTAAATTTGTTACTACATATTTTCTTATGCATCAGATATGTGTTATTAGTAATAATAAATAAATAAATAGAATGTAAAAAAAAATTATAACAATACAGAAATAATTAAAATTTAAATAAAAATTATGCAATAGAATTGATAAATGAAATTAAAAAACAAGTTTTTAATTTAATTAAATTATTGGGAAATAAGTTTTGAAACAGAGGCAGAAACGAAATTGGTTGGGGTGGCGTTTACAATTTATATAATAAAAAATATAGTTAAGGAAATTTAAATCTTTACATTATTAGTTTTTGAATTTACCTTTTTCCACATTTACTGTAGAATCATGAAGCAATTACACTATACAGAACTCGGCTGGGTATTGGATTTTTTTTTAAGTTTGAGTCATAAGTAAAAAAGTAATTTCTCCAATTTTCGAAGCTAGCTTCCGAAATCGAGATATAGGCCTTCGAAGTTCCAAAAAGGGACTTTAGTAAAAAAATATTTAAAATTAATGTGTACAAATAAATTAAAAAAGGAAAAATATCGCTTGTTCCATCTTCTTAAATAGCATATCATTTTTTTCTCATAAAATTTCATTACAGGTGCTATTAGGTGCTAAAAATCAGATCTTCGAAATTTCAAAACCTTATATTTTAATAAATTGTGACTAATTTTTAATTTAAAAGCTTATTTTTATTTTAATATACAAAGTATTTAATTATGCATATCTTTACAACAACACCAATTTTCTAAAAATCGGCGATGCGATACCTTTTCACTAATAGCCAGACGGCGAAAAAATCCCTCACAAAGCAGTCGACAACCTCCAAGATGGACATGAAATGCCGCAAATCTCTTAACGAGATGGCTGAGTCATTTCAGCCAAAGGTAACGTGGGTTCCTGGCCATTGTGACATTGAGGGTAACTGTGGAGCCGATGAGCTAGCGAGACTTGGCACCAAGTTGACCGATTAGTACACAGACAATGGCAATATTTGTCAAATGTGAAGCGCACAGAATCATTGCTAAGCCAAAATAAGCTCAGTAATTTCATCTATAACGGGTCACTGCCTAATGGGCACGCCCAAGGATAGGCTTCTTCTGCAGAAGCTGTCTAGATGAGGAAGAGTAAGAGACGGTCTCGAATTTCTTGTGTCATTGTCTTGCTCCATCCAGACGCAGATTTACCATTTTTGGTAGACAATTCTTTCATCAGTTGAAAGATTTTAGTACTGTGGAAATCAGGGACCTTCTAAAATTTTTGAAAAGTACGCACTGGTTTAAGTTCCCCACGTGGCAACAGAATACGCTATGAGTCTGAATGTGTCCTACAGGACAACCGCTTCAACTTAACATAGCCTAACGCAATTATTAATTTGTATTTTTCGTATTGTTATTGTGTGAGCTCAAGGGATAAAATAAACTAAAAAAAAACATGAGATCTGAATGCTTGGCGGCCATTGAAACAGTTTAAATCATTTATTTTTGTTATAATATGTAATTAACAACAATAATTAACTTTTTAAATAAAAATCTGAAAAATAAAAATTATTCTTGATTTCTTTTTTTCTTGTCCGGGAAAAAACTTAAGAGCAGCAGAAAACCGTGAGCAAGTTAGGCTTGGTTAGGTTGAGTGGCAGTCATCCGACACACTTACGCCTGAATAGTCCCATTGTGTTACCATCGGAGCTCGTCCCTTACTTGTCTGAGTCTTCTCTAAACCAACCTGTGGTTAATTTGATATTTTTCATACATACTCGTACAGAAGTTGCCGATGAAAAAATTGCCTCGGAAAAAATTATTTAACAATCTATTCGAGTTTTATTTAAAAATTTCGTTTCTTTTTTTTTGAATCTTCTTCAATATCTGAATCGGGTGTCAAAGTTGGCCGCAGTTAGTAAATTTCGGTTATTTATTGTGTCTAATAAACCAGTAGTGGTGTCGTAAAAGATTGTTTCCATTAATACTACATTTCTACATACTCTTGTTCAACTAAGCTCCGTTAACAGTTGTAGTGTTGTGAATAAAAGCCCGTCGCTATGCCCCCTGGGGCCACAAATCTCGGAGATAACAGGTTTGCCCTGCTATCTTCGAGCAGCAGACCAAAACGAAAGAAAGCTGAATCAACCAAACTCGAAATCTACCCAGAACTACCTACCGTCAAAAAAGATGATCCGAAATACATCACAATTAATTCTTTGGATGATAATAAGCCGCTGAGTTCTCTTTCATGTTTCGCTATACACAAAGGTATTTTAGCCATAAGCAAGGAAATTAATAACATCACTGAGCTCCGCGATGGAAGCTTGCTATTACTCGTCAAAAACATTAAAATTGCGGAAAAGTTTCTCGCTGCTAAATCCCTACCAGGAGTGTGTGAAATTAAAGTCAAACTACACGACAAACTCAACTGTGTAAAAGGAACCATATTTGCGCCATTTCTTTCGAATGTGACAGATGATGATATTATCGAAGGACTTAAGCCACATGGAGTTACATCTATATATAAATTTGTAAAAACAACAAACGGTGTATCAAACCCTACTGGGTGCATTCTTTTGTCTTTTGATAAATATAAATTACCGGAAAAAATTGAAGTTGCCTGGAGAATTCTGTCCGTCCGTCCGTATATTCCTAACCCCATGAGATGTAAGTCCTGTCAAAAACTTGGGCATACAAAACAATTTTGCAAAGGTCTTCCAACATATCTATATTATATAACTATCTCAAAGATACTGATCTACTTCGTCGGATCTAATCGAGACATAATCAACCTGCCAGCCGAAAGCCTCCGATGCTAGCGCTGCACTACATTCAGTTTGTATAATAATTTTATTGTTATGTAAACCTTAATAAATAAATAATTTGATATTTTGTATAATAATTTTGTTAATTTCGGTAACGCAATTTGTGAGACTTCTTCAATTCTGTCAAGTAAAGTGAATCCGAGAGTTTAAAGTCTTTTTCTGTACATGCAAACAGGAGGTGTTCCACGGTTCCCTCTTCTTTAATATCTTGACAGCTTCGACAGAAGTCATTATGTGGTACCCCCAGTCTATTTGCATGCTTTCCAATTGGACATTGCTCTGTTAGTACCCCTATCGTGTTTCTCATATCCTGTCTCCTAAGATTCAGCAGCGATTTTGTGCGGCCGTGGTCCCATTGCCTCCAATGGGCATTAGCAACATTGATATTAATAATTTGCGCGTAGCTAAGGAAATTCGGTAATAGTAAATTATCTGGGTGAATATATAGAGTTGTATAATTTCTTGCAATTACCTTCTTTATTTCTATGTCCTGGCACTTAGATCAGGTTTATTTGAAAATATTGAAATACTTCGCATACTAATTTGAGTAATTCAACTACTGTTTTTGACGAGTGTTTTACTGACTCTGGCGATTTTACACTACTACACCACCTGGCCTGGCGTTGTCGTGAAAGAATATGGTTTGACCATGTTGATCAGGTCTTTTCAGCCGAATAGCTTCACTCACGCGGTGTAGCTGGGCAATGTAGAGCTCCTTGTTGATTGTGGCATTCCTTTCGAGCATTTCCCAGTGCACCATGCCCTCCCAGCAAACACATATCATAATCTTCTTTAGATGAAGATCCGGCTTGGCTCTCGGCTTTAGCGTATCTCCTGGAGCCACCTACTCCTTTCTTTGTTTCATTGATATGTATAGGCACCATTTCTCATCTCCCTTGACGATTCGGTACAAAAATCGCTGTTTATGACCGCGTGTTCTCGATGGCGGCCTAGAGCTGAGAAGCAATTTGAAGGCGACTTTCTTTGTTTTTTGCATTGAGCTCGTGAGGCACCCAGGCTTCCAATTTTTCAGTACATCCCATTGAATGAAGGTGATTGAGAACCGTTTTACGAACGCAGTTAAATTTTTTCCGCCAATTCACGACTTGTTTGGCGACCGTTCGCCTTCAAAACCGATTGGAGACGTTCTTGATCAAAGCCCAAGGCGCCAAATTCAAGTCAAAGTCGGCACTTTGGAACTTTGCCAACCATTTTCGTGCTGCAGAATGGCCTATGGCACCTTCTCCGTACACGACGCAAATGTTCCGAGCTACTTCGGCAGCTTTTTGACCTCGATGAAAAGCAAAGAAGAGCAGGTGTCGAAAATGTTGATTTTTACCTCCTGGGTTCTCCATTTCTAAGCCTCAAAACTAATAAAAAATTAAATAACTCAAAAATACAATTGACATAGTTTTGTAGAGCAGAAAGAGTTCTATCGAATGAATACTTACCCTTTGCCAAATAGCAAACAACTAGTTGTAAAATAAAAGAAAATATAAAAACGTTATGAGCTTATTCCCCATCCCAATATAAACGGTGGTTAAGTTTCAAGGGCCGGTGTTGATTTTACATAAAATAAAATTTTTTAAAGAAATTATTGTAATTTCTCTTTATTATGATAATATTGGTATGGCTCAATTACGTATGGAATAAAATATCGGCCAAATAGCCGCCGCGACCTCGGCGGCACACCTCCATCCGCTGGTCCAAATTTTCGACGACGCTGAGGCATAATTGAGGTTCTATGCCGTTAATGTGCCGAATTATCTCATCCTTTAGCTCTTGAATTGTTGTTGGCTTATCCACGTACACCTTTTCTTTCAAATAAACCCAAAAAAGAAGTCCAACGGTGTCAAATCACATGTTCTTGGCGGCCAATTGACATTTCCGCGACGTGAGATTATTCGGCCATCAAATTTTTCGCGCAAAATAGCCATTGTTTCGTTAGCTGTCTTACAAGTGGCACCGTCCTGTTGAAACCACATATCCTCCACATGCATATCTTCCAATTCGGGCCAAAAAAAGTTCGTTATCATTTCACGATAGCGAACACTATTCACAGTAACTGCCTGACCGGCCTCATTTTGGAAAAAATACGGCCCAATGATGCCGCCGGCCCATAAACCGCACCAAACAGTCACTCTTTGTCGGTGATCACTCTAGGACTATCATTCGCCCAAATGCGGCAATTCTGCTTATTGACGAATCCACTGAGGTGAAAATGTGTCTCATCACTATGAAGTGCGCGATATGCATTTTGATTTGAACGCCCGTTTTCATAATAAGCCTGAATAACTTTAACGCGTTGCTTGATTGTGTATCTTTCCATGGTTCAAATTGAGTTAGTCTGAAATTGGAAAATGTCAAATGAAATGCAGAAAAAGCTCGACGTTTAGGTGTGGTTTACATTCAACATCGGCCCTTAAAATTTAACCACCTTTTATTTTCACTGATATAAAACATGTTTTCACTTGAGAAATAATAGAAAATGTGAGTTCAGGTGCAATCATTTTTATGCCGCCACTGTAAGCGAGTAAAACTTTTAAGCTGTTGTTGGTACGTCGATTTTACAGTAAATGCTCATGGAAGGAATTAGAATTTCTAAGCAGAAAAAATACAAAATTTCGTCAATTTTTCTATAATATTTTCTTTTATTTATTTTAATGATTTCAATGGTTTGAGTTTTTTCTTGTTTTTAAATTTGATTTATCAGTATGTAGAATGTGTTTTGAAGAACTTACGAGCTAGTAAATGTTATATTTTATTATTTAATATTAACAGATATATGTACCTATTTTTGATGTTATTTACTTTTTCAAAATTTAACGTAAGTAGTGTGAAGAATGAGCGTCGACACTTCTATGAGCATTTTTCGTATTAACCAAAAAGAAAGAGATGCCACTATTGCATACATTTTTTTGTTTTTGTTTTTGTTTTTCATTTGCTAATTTAACATTCCTGTAAAAAGTATTTAAAGTAATAAGTGTTTGCTTCCTTTTTATTTGAAATATTTTCTATTTTTTTCATCTTATTTTATGTAATTATTGTTTTTTGTTTTTGAAAGTAGACGTTTTTCGGTGTTTATAAATTTGTATTCCTATACATTTATATATGTATGTGTATATGTGCGCAATGCACGCTTAAAATGCAATGCCATCAAGTTCTAGGATGGAAAATATTTGATGTTGAAATTATTCTAAACCAGAATTCATGGAAAATATGAAGTTAAAAAAAAAAATAACATGGCTTATAAAATCAATTAAAGTCGGTTTTTAAATTTTTATGAATTTGAGCGCACAATTTCATTGTTTTTCGTTTATTTATTTATTTTTTTCATGTTCCCATATTTTTTACTTTTGATGCATAATTTTACAAATATATGGCAATTTTTTTTTGTTTTTTGTAAAGTAAGTACATTTTTTACTGGCACATGCATCAATGTGTTGTTTGACATCAGAAAATAAAGGGAAATCACTTGACAAATGAAACTATCTCAAAGTTTTTAATTAAACATTTTTCTTTTCAAAATTTTTTAACTTTACACTTGGCTAAAGCGACTAATTTAGAGAATTTCGCGAAGACGAATCATTGAAAAACTGTGGTGGAATAATTCATAATTGATTTCAGTTGTAAGCCATGGAGAGCTATGAGCAACGAGTTCGTGGGGATCATCCTTTAAATCTGCGCCTTTAAACCTTGGCTCAGTGAAGTTTGATTGTGTCACAGCAAATATAATATATGTATATGCACATGTAGTACAACAATGCATACAATATAAAAAATAAGAAGCTGGAGTCGCGAATAGGAAGTTCCATCACATAAAAAATTAATTGGTTTTAAAATAAATTTAGGTTAAATTTAATCAGTTTCACGTAGGTTTCGTTCAAGGATGTTAGATTTTAAAGTTTCCTCTTTAACTATGGTGGAAAAGAAAATTGTGAGGGACTCTCACGTCACTTGGGAATACGGCAACTTTATTCTGCACGATCATTTCATATGTATTCACACACTCTTTCAATCAGTCGTTGCTCACATGGCAACGCAGTGTCATTGGATGATTTTTTTTTCGTATATCACCAACACAATCTCAGTTTTTTTGTTAACACACCCCAAGTGACGTCAAATTCGCTCAGAACCGAATAACGGTCTGTTAAAGAGCTCACCTTTTTGAGAGCTCACCTTTAGAATCGTTTCACCATGGGCTCTGTTTTCGAGTACTAGTTTAACTGTAGTGAATTTGTGAACTTAATTTACCCTGCAAAAGTTAGAGTTTAAACATAATTTAGCTGAGTCCTTAGCATTTTGTGAAATCAAACTTCATAACCAAGTTTTGTTAGAGGAAAGAACTGGAATTACTTTTCCTTGCATTTACACTTACTCGGCTGGAAAGTAGAATAAACTTTGTATTGAAAGTCTCATCTAAGTTTGGGCAAGAATACATGTTGAATTCATATATGATTGGAGGGCAAACATTTTGTTAGGTTTCTGACCGAGCGTTTTCTACAATTTGTGGGGTGCGGGATTTGATGTTGTTCCACAAATGGAGGACCTAACAGAATGTTCAATCTAACGAAGAATATCTCTTGCCAACAAGTGCTACACTTTGGACTAAGTAGGTAGTCCTCTCCTCTCTCTGCAAACAAAACTAACACTCTACAAGGCTCACATCATGCCCGTCCTAACGTGATGAGCCGTCGCTTGGAGTGCTTCAAAGAGAGATTCTGCGGAAGACTTTTGAACCTTTGCACGTTAGTGACGGTGAGTATCGTAGGCGATGGAACAATGAGCTGTATGAGCTTTACGACGACATAGACAAAGCGCAGCGAATAAAGATCCAACAGCTTCATTGGCTAGGTCATGTGGTCTAAATGGATACAAACGCTCTAAAAGTATTCGATGGGGTACCAGCCGGTGGTACCAGAAGAAGAGGAAGGCTTCCTCTGTGCTAGAAAGATCAGGTGGAGAAAGACTTGGCCTAACTTGGTGTGACCAACTGCCACCGGTAAGAAATTACTGGGGCACCAAAATCGCATAAGCGTTTATAGCGCCAATCAAGAAGAAGAAGAAGAAGGGTAATGTCTGACTTCTGGCTATGAATTTCGGCATTTACTGATTGTGAGCTTGAAATTTTGTAACCACAGCCAAGGGAAAAAAACTTTGACAAAATCGGAGTAGGATTTTTTTGACGATATTCTATTATTTTTTAATGTTAGCATACAAATTCTAATTTGGTATAACAACCTCGTCAATAGGCTCAATCAGAAAGACTAATCACTCACACCATCACACACTTAGGTGCCAGTCAAAAAAATAGGAAGAAGAAGAGTGTTTTTACTTGTAATTTTGTACAATGGCTTGAACTGTGAAATCAATTTAATTGGCGCACCTTATAATTTATTTAATTTAGTCAGTGAGACTTGGGCGTAAGCAAAAAAATCAAACTATGAAAATTAAATTTTGAAAAAATTCGGCTATTTATTTTTAACTAACAACTCTCTTTTTTCTAAGTGTTATAAAATTAAATTCAGTGTACTCTCTCCTAACGGACACCTCTCTTAAGTGTACAGCTCCCATAAGCGGACACTTTTTTCAGTACATACCGCAAATCCTTAAAACTTTTTAAAAGTTTTTTTCTCTTGAGTGGGCAACCTTTTCATAACATATTTTTAACTTTTTTTACACTTTTCTCATAAGCGGGCAAATTTTTCAATCCCTTAGGATTCCACTTAAGAGAGAGTACAGTGTAAAGTGCTCATTTTTATATTAACAATTTGTTTAAATTTAAATAAAAAAATATTTTTTTTAATTTACCTTTCTTAAATGTACATCAATTATCAATAGTCAACGCCGAACAGACAGCTAAACAAGTAATAGATCAAACTTAGTTTAACCCGGCCAAATTAACTTCTAGATCACTAATAACAACTCTGCTTAGATAAGGTATACATTTTTATAGTTACAATTTTTTTAAATTTACCTTTCTTAAATTTCCATTAATTACTGATAGTCAAAGCCAAGCAACTAATAGTTTAAAGTTAGCCCAACCCCGCCAGATGAACCACAATTAAACTTGCACTGAAAAACCGGCTTTTGTTCCATACATTTCCCCACAGGCTCAACCACATAATGGCTTTGAACTTAGCTATGGTGAATTTACGAATTCTATCAACTGATTTCGTTTTATTTCAGCATTCCACTTTACGTGAAGTTCACATGTCACACATTTTTATATGGGTTTTCATATTTTAAATAAAGCCACAGTTTGAACACTTCAACGCTTCATATGCGAAGGTTCTAGTCATTTTAAAAAAATATCCCAAAAAGGTACAATACTTTGACAGCATATTCTGATACATTTAGAGTGCGCAATATTATTCTTATTTAAAGTTTTAAAGGCCTTATGACATAATTGGTAAAAAATTTCGAGTATTCTATTTATTGACATGTTTTTTTTATAAAGTAATCAATATTTTCAAAGAGATTCCTCAATTAAATTGGCTAAATTTTCATCCGCGAAAATTCCTGAATACATAAATATTACACGCCTGAAAATTCTTCACAATTATTGTATGTAATTATAATTAAGATTTTATAGATCTGTGAAAAGATTTGTTCAATTTTCAATCCGTCTTTTATGAGCGCATTTTCATTTTGCACTTTGGACGATGTAAAAATAGCGAAGCGCATTTCTGGATCCTACATCAATTCATTCCTTTTCACAAAATCTAATTTGAACAAATCACCGTCCTTCATTAGAGTTTAGTTCAAAGATCGATTTATGGATTTCGTACGCAATGCGTTTTTCCCAAAATAACACCTTTTCTATATTTGGAATTATATTTGCTGTTTTTTATATTTTTAGTCATCGACTGTAATTAATTTTGTAAACTACTTGACCTATTTTCTGCTGGTGCAATTCCTTATCACAAACCAAAACGGAAATAGTTGAGCAAGTTTGGGATAGTTTTTGGCATAAAATTGATTCAATTTACACAAAGAAAATTTAATATATATTTTTTGCTGATAACCATCGCCTTTAAAAGTGATTTTTATATTTAATTAAAAAAAAAACTCCATTTTCTATTTCTAAATGCGCGTCGTTGGAGTCAATTTAGCACCAATTGGTTTTTGTGGGGGAAAATGTGCAATGCGAATTTTGTTAGACGGGAACGGCGTCTGCTTATTTTTATTCGTTCCTTGACTTTCGTATCAAACAGACCTGTATGGTGAACTCGACAGAAATTATCTCAATAAATAATGAAGACGCCTTAGATGTGCGAATTACAATGCCATCTCAGGAAGGTCAGCCACAAATTCGGATAAGGAATAACGTTGTTGTTTTTGAATTTGTTCAGTATTTCTACTGAAATAGTTCTTATTAGCAACGAGCGCCATTTTATTACCACTGTTCTCGTGTGATGTCCTGTTTTTTATAGATTTCTTTTTTTTTAGTCAGATACATTTCCTGAGATCCAAGTATAGCAGCAAACTTTTTATCTTTATGTTTAAGATTTCATTAATATGCTGTGGGAAAGGTTTACCGAAAGAGGGAAGTCTTGCTCTAGCTAGACCTGGACATTCGCATAAATGTGGAAAAGACTTTCTTTCACCCTTCCGCCTGACAGCTTCTGCAGATGGGATTGAAATGAAGGTTAAGTCTGGCTGCATTATCCCCTATCTTCCAATGACCTCTAAGGGTTGCAGTGATACGTGAGATGTTTGGGCGAAAGCCTCCTAACAGGTAATTCGTCATCTGGATGTTCTACGATGACCATGTTTTTCTTGTTGTAGTACGTGCAGTGAATTGCTTCTAACTTCTTTCGGTTAAAGCATGGTAGTGTGAAGCACTGGATGTTTTTATTGTTTTGAATGGGTTAGCAACTGCCACCGCCACTGTTTTGTCTAGTGCCGAATCTTTTCTTGCTAGCTCATCTGCTGCCTCATTACCCTCTATTTTCTTATGACAGGGAAATTAGGTTTAATGAAATGGAATTGGAATCTAAGGCCTTGATAATTGCTTGACTGTCTGAGAAAATAGCTACGCTCGATGTCGGGGCAAAGCATTGTGCATTGTGTTAAAATTTAACGGTTATTTATCTATGTACACATAACATCTTTCTTGACCATTCTCTAGCAGGAGTCTTGAATTGCCTCGCATACGCATAGAATGACAGGATATATGAGCACTTAGCTATGAATGTATGTGTTTGACGAAAAGTACCAGTCATAAGGGAATACTTGATTTTGGGCGTCAGCTTGGATAGCTTGTTTTTCTTTCGGGATCCTCAAGTCACCAACATCAAACAAATGAGCGGTCAAGACATAGTAAATTACGCGAACCCATCACCAGAGTCTAATGCTGAGCAATGTAGTAAAGTAAACATGCACTTACATTCTGTCTAATAAAAATGTGTTCTCCATAACTTGGAAACTATTTGATCAAATCGATTTTAATAAATTGCATTGTATGGGCTTATAAGATTTATAATACGCAATATATTCAATAGAATCTATAGCCACCACCATTAACTATAATGACTGTACATCTTCGAGTCATACTTTAGGTTAATTTCTGCGCCAGTAGTGGAGGTAATCGGCTCCAAATCAGCTTAATTTGCCTTGACAACTGTTTGAGCGTCCTTATTTGCTTTCCCTCGAGTTTTTGCTTATCTCTTGCCCAAACATTTTCAATAGGGTTGGCATCAGGCGACTGTGAAGGCCAATCCAATATTTCAATCCCATTTTGCTGTTTCCACTTTACACACCTTCGGCCTTGACGCTTGGAATCGTTGTGCTTTTGTAAAATGCAAGCTTGGCTAGTTGTTCCAAATATCTTCGCAGCTGATGGCAATGATGTTTTTTGGTAAATGTTATTCATCAAAACGGCACTCAAATTGGCGATGCATACAAATAAACGGCCAAATGATTTTTCAGATTAGCAGCCCCAAACATAAACCTTAACTGGATGCTTAACAGTTCGTTGAAGTTGTCGGTTATCATCAGAACATTGGGACCGACTTATGCAACTATTCGCCCAAAAATAAAGATTCAACCGTTTGCTCAATTCCGTTCTGAACTTCCCTTAGCTCACGTAAGTGCTTTTTCAATGTGTGATAATGAGAGCAGTGGTTTTTTCAATGTGCTCTGGAATTTGAGGTCTTCTGCACGTAAACGTCCTTGAATTGTGTCCTTGGAGACGTTAACACCACTTTTCGATAAAACTGCTTCAGCTTCATTTAACGGTAAGTCCGCTTTTGTTACAAACCAATCAATGATCTTCTGATCCTGCTTTGGAGAGGTATTTTGGGCCTCGTTCAGGGAGGTCGGCAACGTTTTTAACTTCGATATACCGTTGCATCCACTTATTTATGAACGTTTTCGACTCCTTCAAATATTTTGCTGCATATTCACGTGACATGTTTTGACCTTTAGGGTGTGTTCATAGAAGCACTACTTCAAATCGTTCCTCATACACGGAACTTATTTTGTAAAAACCTCGTACGCTTTTCAAATTTCTCACAAAATTAACAAATTGTGCACAACGCGTATTGCGGAAAAGATGCATCTATTAAGTAACATTTACATTTTTTTTATTAGGCAGGCCATACCCCCTTAAGCAGCCCTAGGGATTTTTCTAATGTATGTAGATACATATATGAACCACAACCGCAAGCAGATGCTCCTTTTCAGAGAATACATTGCAGAACAGAGAGTTTTTGTTAGGTAAATACCTCGAAGGCCAGTCGAATGGACACTTTTTGGCGTGCTCAAAGACATCAGTTGAGATTTTTCTAGTAGATTTGAAATTATTTGAGATAATCACTGAACAAATTTTCGTTTAGGTGGATCTTCAGTGACAACTAATGGACTAATATTTGCTTGCCGTACTTGGAGAATGATGAGATTGTCAGGTTATGTTCGGCCAAGTGCTTTCACTTTAGCAGTACATATTTGCATAGCTGATGAAAACTTTTTACTTCTCTAGAGAAACTCGCGTTATTCTCACGTAACTCTGTGCAAGCTGGGGAATTGGTTTCAACGCCTACTTATCCAGAGTTGGTCCTGTCATATTGAATGTACGTGCGAGGTGTGCAAAGTACACGTTAGCCCTCACCCACTTCGCATGTTAAGTGGCATATCACAGAGGATACCCCAACCATAACGAAACAATTCATTTTCTAGGCCTGCAGCAAAATGATTATGGAGGAGATAACTTCCTTAAAGGTCAATTATAAACTGACTTCAATGCAAGGAAAAGTAGTTGGGGATGTCATGTATTCGATTAATGGAGTCGCAGGAGATGGCGAATTGGCTGGGGATGTGTAAATAAGAAGATATTTGAACAGGTAAATCTGGACGATATTCATTACTCGTAAAATTTTTGATTTTCTACTAATATTCCTCATAAGAAATTTATAATTAAATTATAGCACTTGCAGAATATACTAAGTCGGTGAGAATAGCTTTGTTTTTAATAATTCATAAAAATATATTTTTTTCCAAATCCATCATTTTTTTACCGTTTTTTTTACCACACTATTGCTACTTTCCAAAACTGGTTGGTTGAGTTAGTGCATCTAACTCACTTATAATTTTATTAGACCACTTTTTTTAATAGTTCTTCTTTTAGTATTTTGGTTTTATATTTTTTTATTCTCTTTTTGGTTTTTTTTGTTTTGTTGTTTAAATATTGTGTATATTTTAGTTAATGTAAAATTAATTTAAACATTGCTCATCCGTTCATATTAAATAGGGATTTCTTATATCCTTAAACTGACTGGCGCAAGTTCTCTTACTGAAGGCAGAGTGCAGTGACATTCCAATATTCTATGGCATAAATAAATTTGAATGCATAGATGTGGCATGTGTAAGAAATTTAATGGCATACGAGTGTTTTTTGGTTTACTAAAGGAAGGTGGAAAAAATAAAAATTTTTTATTGGTGATTTTTGAAGCTTTTAAAGCATTCCGGCGCTTTTACATGAACATAGCTGTGTACTTTTGATTGCAAGACAATAAATCTTAATTTTTCACTGCAAATTTTTAAATGCATTCAAAATTTAGTGCAATCGATTCTTAAGCTCTGGTTTGTTTGACTATTTGGTTTTTTATTATTTTTCTGTTTTTTGCTTGAATCAAACCTGCACTCCGCCACTGTAAAATATTGCATTTCATGGACTAATCACATTCTTAAGTTTATTTTTACACTACCAAACACTTTTACTTACGATTCTACAATTATTTTCTCATTATTTTGCTCTCAAAGTGTATATGTAGTAAAATTTTTGCTAACAACTCTTTTCATAACTAAATTCACTTCCAGAATTTTCTGTTTTCTATTTTCGGTTTTATATTTATTATTTACTATTTTTTACTTTGCTATATTTCTCCTTTTTTTCGCTATGATGGCAACTTCAAAACGAGTGCGGGTTTCAGTACTTACTAACACTTTAGATTTCTTTTTAATTTTGGTTTTTAAGTTTTTTATTTTTTGGGAAATTTCTCTATTATTCTGTATTTTGGTTTTGTTTGAGACATTTTTGTATATTTGATTTAAAATTTAAAAGGTGTACACTTTCAAGTAACAAAAACAGGGCTTTAATAATAATAAGTTTATTTTCAAAATATTATATAATTTATTTAATCAATAATAACAACAATCATTTTATGTCATTTTGCTTAAATAACTTCTTTGTGTGGATTTCTTGTGCTACAATTACATTTGTAATTAATATTAATATAGTTACAATATAAAAAATATTTTATCGTAGACATTAAACTTAATTAAAAATGCTTACAATTTATACATATTTTTTAACATTATGTTGTATGTATGAATGTTTGTGAGTTGATGCGCGTTCGTTCGTTAGTTGAGTTAATACACGAAAATTTCGAAAAAAAAATTATTTTTATTTTACAAAATTTAAAAAAATTAAATAAATTAATAAAAAAATTTATTAATAAAATAAAAACAAATTAAATAATAGTTAATTTAAACCTAGGTTAGGTTAGGTCATACTGGCTGGCCGAAGCCACGCAGAGGCGATTTTGGTTCATAGCGATACCAGATCAGACCAAATTTAAATGTATGCATGTATAAAAAAAAATTCAAAACAAATTTAAAAATTAATTACAATAATTTGTGAGGAGAGAATAGGTACTTAAAATTTGCAAGTTCAATAAAAAATAAAATAAAAGGAAACTGAAATTAAATTAAGTACAACTCAATTCAATTAAAACTATTAATTTATAAATTAAATTTTAAAATAATAACATAAAAGCATAAAACATAATTCCATTAAAGCAAAAAAAAAAAATAATAATAATAAAATAAAATACCAGTTAAAACTAACAAATCTAAAATTTTCTTAAAACAAAAAAAAAAAAAAATTAAACAAAACAGTAAAAAAATAAAAAAAAGGATTACATTTCCTTGTAAATAAATTGAAACTAAAAAGTGAAATTAAATAAGGTAAAACTCGTTTCAATTAAAATTAACTTATAAATTAAAAAAAAAATAATAACACAAAAGCATAAAATATAATTTAATTCAAGTAAAGAGAAAAAAATTAAGATAACAGCAAAAAACAACAAAACTAAAATTGTCTTAAAAACAATAAAAAAATGTCTTTAATTGTAATTTAAAAAAGATTAAATTTTTATTCTAAAAAACTAAAAAAAAATAAAATCAAAAAAATGAATAAAAATAAAATCAAAAAAATGAAATGAAATAAAACTGCATATAATAAATGTAAAAAATAGATAAATATAAAATGCATAAATTATTAATAATTTATTGTAACAAAATTATAATAATTTGTGAGGCGTGAATAGGTACTTCAAATTTTCATGTTTAATAAAAAATTAAATAAAATAAAATAAAATGAAATAAAATGTAAATCACACCTTTATTGGGATGCAATAAAAAAAAATTAAATGAAATAAAATAAAATAAAATAGAATAAAAAAAAATGAAATAAAAAAAAATAATGGCAATAGAAGATAGGTGCCGAAGGTGTGGCATTTATGGTGAAACAATTGACCATGTAATTGCTGGATGTAACGTATTTGCCCCCGTGAATATGTCATGAGACATAACAATGTAGTAAAGATCCTCTATCGGTCTCTTACAAGAAGTCTTGTATTTTAAATATCAACCAAAGGCAATATTGGAAAATGCAAATTTTAAACTGTACTGGGACAGATTTATTTCCACAGATCAAACCGCAGCTGCCAACAAACCTGGTATCATCTTGTTCGACAAGATAAATAAAACAATCGATATAGCGGTGCCCCTTAATCGCAGCATCCCAAGCACATACTCCACCAAAATATCAAAGTATGCTGCTTGGCCATAGAACTAAAACGGATGTACAAAGCGAGGGAAGTGAATATAATTCCAATAATTATATCGTCCACTGGATTAGTGCCCTAGCATCGAATCAAAAATTTGAAGAAGTATGACTGCCAACACCTTTTAGAAGACATGCAGAAGTCGACCATACTGGACACATGTGCAATAGTTCGTAGATTTTTAAATATTTAAGCAATAGTAATCGCAGGGGCGTAGAGCTTGGATTACGCTCCACCAGAGCACACTCCCTTGAAAATTGTATCCGGGATGTGTAATCTCCGGTAATAGCCGAGATGCATTAAGCTCAAAAAAAAAAAAATAATAAGTTAGAATAAAATAAAATGAAATTAAAAAAAAATAAAATAAAGGAAATGAAATAAGATGAAACTAAATAGTGAAATTAAATTAAGTGAAACTCAATTAAAATTAATGATTTGATTAATGATTTCTAAATTAAATAAAAAGATAGTATAAAAGAATAAAATATAAATTAATTCAAGCAAAAACAAAACAAAAAAAACCAAATAACATAAAAAAATAATAAAATTAAAATTTTCTTAAAAAAATAAAACAAACCAACAAAAAAATAGCAAAAAATAATAAATTAATTAATGAAGCAAAATTAAAATTACGGAATTTAGAATAAAAAAAGTATCACTAAATTCACATACATACATATATTCGTATCTAAAATAAATTCATTCGTTAAAAGCAATGGGTAGAAAAATAGATTTGTGTTTCTTGACATTCTCGTGGAGTTTGTGACAAACGTAGATTTTTTATGCTTGGGGCCGGTTAGGTATTTACACTTGCCATACATATGTAAGTATGTATGTATGTACAACATTAATTAAAAATTGATTGGCATGCATTTAAATACTCGACTACATCACCGTTCATTTCACTTTTAGCCATAGAGATGGGCTCATTTGAAAAAAGATTGAAAAATTCGAAATTAAGTTCCTTGAATATGCATTTCTTGCTTATTTAGTTTTATTTTTTGTTATCTTTTTAATACTAAAAAAAATTAAATATAATCAGCCTCAACGCGAATTTCATGTGAACAATCATATCCATAAATGATAAGTACATTACAGTACAAAAATAAACTTAGTACAGTGAGACCTCGATATAACGAAGATGAAGTGGTTGGACACATGATTTGCTATAGTTCGCTTATTTCGTATTTATGGCATAACAAAACATCAGTGCAAGGAGACTTTTTGAAAAAATTCATTATAAATATAGCTGAGTTTTTTTTGTTTTTATTTTTTGTCTGTCTTAGATTAAGCAGAAAAGAAAAAACACACTGTTTTAATTAATTTTATTTACTAGTAATATTTTATTATCCACTACAGAAATTTTGTCGCGTAGGGAAATCGACTTGCCCTTCAGACTTTTGCTAAGCCGTCAACATATTTAGAATACGCTGGCTTTTACCAACGTGACTTTAACTGTCAATACTTATATTCCGATGGTTTTCATGTTTACTTCTATGGACCATTTTTGTATGGAAAATTTCGCAACAACTCGGATTTTTCGGGGGTCCGAAAAAATGTTTTTACATTTAGTTTTTAGTTGCATCGAGGTTTCACTGTAGCTCGCAAATTTTGTGATTTTTATATGATTGGCGCTTACACCCGTTTCTGCGTGTTTGGCCGAGCTTCTCCTCCCATTTGTGGTGTGCTTTTTGATGGATTTTTGTTTTTGTACTGCTTCGTAATTTATTGCAATTATTTGTTGACATGAAGTTGACGTTAAAAATGAAATATTACTTTTTAATATATGTAATAGTTTTTGTAAAAATAAAAACGTAGACAAAATTGTCTACAAAATTGCATAACTTTGAAATTCGTTTCGTTGCAGGCCAATTTGTGACAAAAATTTAAATAATTTCCATTAAAAATTTTCAAATATGTAAACAACGTATGTATGTATGTATATATTTTCGAACAACGTTGTTTTTCTAAATAAAAGATAAAGATACACAACTTTTCTATGATCTTTTATTTATGCCAATTGCTAAAAAATTAAATTTACCGCTTGAATCTGGGGTATCATCAACTAGTTTCATTTAAAAAAGATGAAACAAATGATTCTTTACAAAATATCAATTTAAGTTTTTACTCTCTTGTTCTTCTCTGAGATTGTCTTATAAAACCGACTATAAAAAACATCATACAATTCCACTGCAGTGGATTCTACGCTGCCAGAACGACGCAGTTTGGTGCCCAGTAGCTTTTTTCAACATTTTTTGGAAAGTATTGTATGCGACTACACAGCATAACTTTTATATGTATTGGCATAATTATTTTATGTGATATTTTGAAAAATCATTTATTTATACAAAATTTGGTTGATAATCGAACACAAGAATATAATCGATTTATCGAGACGAGAGCTTTTAATTTTTACAAATAGGTTGATTTTTTGTTTGTTGCTAATTATTTTTAATAAAACCATTTTAAGAAAATTTTTGTTATTTGATTGATTTTTTTGTTTCTTGCTAATTATTTTTAATACAATCATTTTAAGAAATGTTTTTAAATAAAATTATATAAGTAAATATAAAAAATTCAGAAAATTGCTAAATTATAATTAAAATTTTTCTTGACTCTCATTCCTTTGCCCATCTCTAATTGCTTTGTTTATGGAATGTCAATACTCCAAACCATAAAAATTACTCTAAAAAAAATCTGCATAAAAAGTAGTACAAAAATAAATTTCTTAATACATACGTACAGTGTGAGCAAAATGGCAAAGCACTACATATGTATATGTGGATATGCTTAAATAAAAAAAAATAAATAAATGTTTTGTACCTAACAACTTTTATAAGGAAAAGTCTTTTTGTAAAAAAATAGATCTTTAATGGCACATTGTTGGATTTCGAGAAAATAAATATATAAAGAAGCAAATTAGGCATAAATGTAATTTGAGCTAACTTGTACTTTGGACTTTGGACTTTGTTTAAACAATGAAATTTTTTGTATACAATTAAAAAATTACATTGGCCCTATTCATAGTGAGCACATGGTCAGCATTTATTGTATGTAAGTAAGTATAAAATTGGCGTTTACACCTTTGATTGGTTATTTAGCTGATCTCCTCCTCCTATTTGTAGTGTGCCTGTTGATGTTTTTCCACCAATGGAGGGACTTACAGTTCTGTGCCACCTAAGAATGACAGACAATTTTTTTATGAGGCCCATTTTAATGGCCGAAATACTCTCGGAGGTTTTGCCATTGCCTACCGAGGACGACCGCTATTAGAAAAAACGTTTTCTATAATTTTGCTGAGATTCGAACCTACATACGCACTCCCGAATGGTATTCACGCTCCAGCCTATTCGGTATGTAAGTACGTACACATGAAATAATTTTGCAAAAGAAAATTTTCATAATTTTGGATTTCAAGCCGCTCATTGAACCTAATCTGATTTTCTGATGTGAATTTCTTCTCTAATTAAAAGGCAACTCTGGTTGGAGTACTGACGGGATACTGTCTCACCCCACATCATGCAGCCAAAATGATAATGCGTGTAACACAAGCAACAAAGCGAATGTTAAGCGTATTTTGGAACACCCACTTTGCCACTGCCCTGCTCTTTGTAGGACTCGGTAAATGGGCTTAGGATCAAAATATTTAGCATTCTTGAAGAGCAAAGAGATGGCAAAGAGGTACATTAAGAATTACATAAAATAATATCTTCGACTCCAAATACAGAGCACTAGAGGAGAGGAGAAAGTGAGATTTTGTACAGAACAGTCAACACTACATAACCTAAAGGCAGCTCTAATTGTGTATAGCGCGCGCCCATGCAATTTGAAATTAGACGTTTCTTCGTGCATGACTATTCCGTATTCCAGATGTTGCATTCTATTAGGAAATCGACCTTCGAAATGCCGCTGCAGCAAATCACCTGCTGATTTATGAGTTGAGAATGTTAAATAAAATATCTTACATAAATAATAAAAAAAATATATATATAAAAAAAATTATAATAAAAAAAACAATCAGTTCCCCATCTTCATCTCACACTGTACTTTTCACTTTGAGAGATTCTCATAACATTTTTTTTACTTTTAAATAATTAAAATTTTTGTTACATTTGCATTTGGCAAAAACTAATCATACATTTTTTTAGCGGAAGACTCAAAACTTATACAGTTTTTGTTCAGTTGAAGAAAATTATTTGTCAACATATTTACTTAATTATTTAATTTGTGCTTCGCAAAACGTAAATTTGGCATCATAAAGTGTTAAAAATAGTTACATGTTGGGATCAAAGTGCATATTTTAACTTCTCCTTCAACTATACAAAGTAGTGCAGTTGGGCATGGGAGCACTAAAATTATATTTGTTACATTTATTTGCAAATTTTCATCAAAACTGTTTTGTGCTTTCTTTATTTTTTATGGTATCTATCGGGGCGAAATCATTTCAGGTGGTGGCACTAGAGCAGCTCATTTTACGATTTGATGTTTTGAATGTCAAAGTGACCTCCTTCTTTGTTTACATTGCTTGTTTGTTTACATGCTCATGGTAATTTGAAACATTCGAAACACCAAATCGCAAAAACAAAGTACACGTAAATGCGGTTGTCGCTCTAGTGCCGCCTTATATAGATTCGCTTTGGTATCTATGCATTTTGATTATTGTTGTATGAAGATGAAAGTTCAGTTTCCTTTATAAAGACTGTTTTATTTATTTATTTGCTGCCTTAAAAAGGTTTGGAAAATACAAAAAGTTTTTGTGAAAAATTTTACTAGAATGTTTCTAGATATCTTTATGCTATTTTTGTTTGTTTTTTAACGATTTCTGTCTGCAAAGTCCTGTTATTTTTCATAATATTACTATTTTCCTTTAAGCGCTTAAATCATTTTTCTTACCTTTATGCACTACTTGTATGCCACTTTTCGAATTTACTTCGCACTTACATTTCACAATTTCTTTGCGCTCTACTACTTCGCTTCACTAGCTTAGCACAGTATTTTCAAAATTGTTAAATTATTTAACACCGCACTTACTTTTAAATAATTTTCTCTATTTTTCCTCAACTTCACCATAGCTGAGTTTGCTTCCTACAAGTTTTGTTTGTTCACATTTTTTTCGATTTAATATGCTTTTGCCCTCATTCTCTTCGGTTTGGTTTGTTAGTACTTTTCGTCGTCATTTATTTCCCGTTGGGAATTCAGTAATTCTCAGGCTTTGTAGTGTTGGTTGCGTACCGCACAGCAAAGGCTCAATGAGAAGGTCAGCGCCAACAGTTCCAATAGAATCACACCCGCGGTGATGCCGAATAGCAGTACCCAATTCTCGTAGATGAGCTCAATTAATTTGTCAACGCAACCCTACTCCAGTCACATGTGTGTATGCAGATGAATTGGGTATGAAAAAGAAGAAAAAAGTAGTTAAATTAATTTATTTGTATGAAAATAAGAGGACTATAAATAAGAAGTCTTAAAATGTTAAATAGTTAATTGTTGATATGTGCGATATTATAAATTTGCGCTAATAGACGACAGGCTATCTACAGGGTGTCGCGGCACAATAGACTAGAAGGGCATAATAAGGTCTATTATGGGTCAACGTGCCACATATCTAACCTCTCTTTTAACTCCTTTAGAACTGAGCTAGATATTTCAATGATACAACAACAATAAGGTGAAGGTCTAGTGATATCGATAAGGTGGCACAAAATGAATCACCTCAACGGAAGACTCATATTTGACACTTGTGAACTATACAGCTGCAGTATAAAAAACAGATACGCAATGGAGCGCGTAAAGGTCATCATCATACATTTTCATCACTCCAAATCATTTTTTGATTTCGTAAAAAAGTTATTCAAAAACATTATTGGATGATTAATTTCGTGCCACCTTGTATTAACATTTTACAGTACTCTCATAAATGTGATTTGCCAAATATTTTTAAATATTCCCAAGGGCAGATTGTGGACTAGGAGTAGCGATGCTAACGGGGCACTGCCTTTCACCATTTCCGCCGACAAAACTAGGACGGGTGCACAGTACACCTATCACAGTTTGTAATCTTGCAATATCTTAGAGCAAATTTTGTGCCACTGCCCAGTACTGGATTTATGCCCCTCCAATGACTGTCCCACCAGCAACATTTCTCAAGTTATTATGGGGAAGTTTATGCTTAACTGTCCACGTTCTACGTTCTTCCCCCTCATTGAGAAATATTGCGGACTTGATGATGGCTTCTCCGCTTTAAGAAGAGATCCGCAAGCTACTATAACAACAACCAGGCCCGTACGCAGGGGGGGTTTGGGGGTTCGTGCATATTTTGGCTCGGTGTTCAACATGCATCATTTCAAGGAAAGGGTTTTGGGGTTCAAATGCATATTTTGAGCTCGGTGCATTCTCTCACATTGTCCCTGAGTCGAGTACTTCAAGGAGAAAAT